>LOND01000238.1:132637-146801 GCA_014220965.1 Paragonimus kellicotti
AAAAGGACGTAGTTTAGTGCATATTTATAGCCATTTTCAACGGTGCCAGTCGAATATGTGGCAGGTAGAATGTCCTGTAAGCAGTGTTCTAGACAGTACAGAGGCAACAATGTGACAAAGAAAATACATACTGACGAGCTCTAATGAGAGCGAAACTCGAGTCTAGTGCTTTTCGAAAGGGGCCGACTGGAAAGTATGAAAATGCGACAGCTGCGATCAATTGTGGGTGATGTTCAATTTGAAGTAAATACCGTTGGTAAATTGCTCACTCGTGAATAGAGTTGTACTCCAGCCTGCAATATTAGGCATAAAGTTAGTCCAGGATATAAAAAACATTAAGATGTTTAGTTGCAGCCGAGATCGTCGGTCTCTATACGTCATTCTTGTGTTGAACTCGTGAGACCATGTTGGCGAGTGATATAGTAGCTGCATGTCTCTTATTTGATGGCATCTATTTTGACCTAATGTTTGCTGCGTATTTAACTGACGATAATCTAGTTACGTTTATTAAAGCTGTGGCTACTCTATACCCTGTTGCACGGAAACCTGTCAGGTTGTCCCTGCTTCTGATGTCCTTCACGAGTTTCAAAATCAGTAGCTTCTTTTAGGGAATACGTGTGATTGTCTTCAAGAGACCTATTGCAAATAGACTGATTTAGGTACGATTGACTTCGACGCGTCTTATCTTGTCTGCAAAAGAGTTATAAAGCTTGGTGCGTCTCCCAATACTGACGCATCTAAACAGACCATTGCATGTGAGTGCCCGATGAACATAATTATAGACCCACACACTTTGGAACATTTTGTTCCCTACATTTTTTTTCTGTCCGCCTACTTCTAGACTAAGAATAGTTTACCAAATCTTTCACTTGTGACACTGTCGCAATTGTTCTATTTGTACAGTCCCGATGGTTCACTTCTGATTCATACTATTGGTTTGTTCGAGTGTCACTTTTTTAGTGGGCGTCTAGAATTTCTTATCAATAACATTTTACACGCACTCAAATTTGAACCTTGTTGAGTAATTCGAAAAAGCCTGCCTGCTTATGTAGCCCAGTTACATATGGTCTTTGACACCAGGCTAATATACGCAAATGGCATTTCTTACCTAATTGACGCATGATTGCTTGTGGTTGATTAAAATGCTCCTTATCAAAACACTGGTGTGCATTTTGTATACGTTATCTTTTCATGGTTTTAGTGCTGCCATCCGTAGACGTAGGTTTTACCATTGATTCACCGGTACCCATTTAAGACGCGTTCACATATCAAGGTGTGACTTTTTTTCTTTTTCAGGTATTCTCGGCATCAAGGTTAAAATAATGATGAACCACGATAGTTCAGGGAAAACGGGACCGCGTAGACCTTTGCCAGACACTGTCACTATTCTTGCTGCGAAAGAGGACACAACTCCCATCCTCCCCTATTCTGAGAATAAGGCGTAATTATTTTCACTTCATAATAAACGACTCATCGGATGTTTGTTTTCTACCTAGTGCAACTGAATGGGCTGATGGGTTCCAACTCGGCCATTCACTTAGTCACCATTTTACCCACAATCGTGGCGACCAACCGTTTGACTTATCGGACGTTTCTTTTTTTAGCGGGCTGAGACCGCTCGGTGATTGGGTTGGTCTCACGTCAACAGATATATGGTGCAGCAGATTTAAACGCAACTGGTTATTTTTTCCCGTAGCATTTCTATTTACTTAGTACGATAGTGTAAGAGTTAAGCAAAGTTCCGATTATTTTGTCTATATGCATATGTACACATTGCATCAATCAGCGTCCACTGCATTCCAGCTGATCTTGGCGCACATGCGTTCTGAAAGTAAGAGGCTAGTTTAATGTAGCGGATTAATTTTATGAAATTCTCCCTTGTAGATCTTTTCCTAGAGCTTGGGATTATCCTTCTCACAGATTGTCATCAGAACGGAGTTCACCCTCATTGCTGTTAAAGTCATCCGAAGAGACGGATAACTTTCGATGACAATTAACTTTCAAAATGGGGTGCAAACGACCCTTTCGTTTACGTCCTGAAATAGCGAACGACAGGAATGGTGGTTGTAGGCCAGTACTCCGGTGCAGGAGATTGTTACCCGCCACTCAGATTACTGGTTGAAACCACGATGTTGCTGCTATTCACGGAACACGAAAATTAAGCATAAGAGCACGAACGGTGGGGGGTTCCGTCAAATGCAGGATCTGAAACCAACTATCTGAAAAGACAAGTTGTTTTAATCACTTCAAGGCTGAAACGCGCGAGGAGCTGGTTGTGTCGTGTTCGCAATGACTAGTACTGGCAAGATTTCTTTAAAGCGGAAGGTTCGTTGCGATTCATTTTGTCTTATTCCTATCAATATACAAATGGGTATATATTAATATGTCGTTGTAATAGTTCGTGAAAGCCGGGGTTTTCAAGGCCGAATTGGATGAGTTTTTGAAGCGTGAATTGGCCGAAGATGGATACAGCGGTGTCCAAGTTCGCGAAAGCCGGAACTTCACAGAAGTTATCATCCTTGCCACAAAAACACAAAGTGTTCTCGGCGAGGGTTCCCGTCGTATCCGTGAACTTACCTCCGTGCTGCAAAAACGATTCGGATTTAATGACGGACAGCTCGCTCTTTTTGCTGAAAAAATGACTTATAGAGGTCTGAGCGCTATAGCGCAGGCCGAATCACTTCGTTATAAATTAACGTACGGGCTTCCTGTTAGAAAGTGAGTTGAATTGGCCATTTGTATCCATCGTCACAGGGCTTGTTATGGAATTCTTCGTTTTATAATGGAGTCGGGTGCGCGTGGTGCTGAAGTGATAGTTTCCGGGAAAATAAAGGGCCAGAGGGCGAAGTCAATGAAATTTTCAGACGGTCTTATGATCCACTCGGGTGATCCCGTTAATTATTACATTGACAAAGCCGTTCGTCACGTCCAGTTACCGCAAGGTACGTTGCCATTGTAATCTAATTCGCTCACACTTGCTTCAAACTGTCTCGTACGATTTACTCAGACTGATGTTCTGTTGGGTTCCTTTTTACTTGGTTTCCTCCATCGTATGCGCTTGTTCTAAATGCTGAACTCTCGTCATTACATTGATTAGTTGTAGTTGCTCTATTCTCCTTGCATCTGTTGAACTGGATGCATTTATTTCACTCATTAGGTAAATGAATTGAGTACCTTTATAATTTTATCTTTTTTGCCTGAACCTGATTGTCCTCAACATAGATTGCTCACTGTTGATATCAGGCATTCTTGAGTCAGGTTTATTCGTTAATAACTTTGACATTTTTTATAAATAGAAAGACCCATAACTATTGGTCGATAAGCCTAGTTTTGATCCACACGTTTTGTTCTATGGTTCGGAAACGTGGCCTGTTCGCAAGGAAGATATCAACAAGCTTGCTGTATTTGACCATCGTTGTCTCCGCCAAATAGCCCACATTAAGTGGACTGATCGCGTGAGCAATGCGGCAGTTCGCCGGCGCGTATTCCGGAACGCTCGGGATGCGCGATCAATTGGTCAACTACTCACGTTGCACAGCCTGCGATGGTTAGGTCACGTACTCCGCATGCCAGCTGAGCGTTTACCGTACCGGGCATTATATACTGAGACCACCAACAGTTGGGTGAAACCACATGGTGGTCAAGCGACAACGTGGTCACGAAATATGAAAACCCTGGATGCGGTCCTCGTGATCACTCCAAACCGCTGGTTGAGACGCTATCCGAGATGGCGGTGTGTCGCAGTCAATGGCGTACCTGCATCCATATACCATTTCTAGTTCTTCAGCTTAGACTTCTTTTATTAATTTTCAACCTTCTTAGTAACGTTTTCTTCTAGGATATTCCACGTCACTGTTGAGGTGAGCGGCAGCCCGAGCCACAGTACCTTTTGGTCAGGCTCATGGCTGTATGATGATGATGATGATGTGAGAGAAACACTTCACTAAAAAGTCGATGCTAAGGCGGTACTGGTATTGTAGAGTACGTTCTTCTGTAGTGATATACTATCAGTTGACATTTTCAGAACTTAAAGACCTTTACGTGCTACACTGTTATGTTTACACACCAAATCAACGGCAGCAGTAACCAGTATCTGATACAAGCCTAACTACCTTGATGTCATGTATTCAAACAGCCCCCTAGTTAAAAGGGAAGTGAAACCCAACACCTAAACTTCTTCCCAAACTCAACTGTTCACCATCTGAGTGCTTACAGCTTGCAGTCTGACAGCCCAGTTGCGAATGAGGGTTAGGCGGAATCTGCAAGGCTTTAATGGATGTGTTTCAACATCGACAAATAATTAACTAAAATTCCATTCGAGCAACGGCTCCACTCAAACCTGGTTACCTGTCACCCCTCGCTGTCGTCACTCGCCGAGTGAGTCACGAGGGTCTGGGCTCTGGAGGCATGTCAGACACAGTGACTAACCCAGTGGTAGCTGTCATCATCTCTACACCGGACCATCGGTTGTCCTCCTCAAACCTTACGTCACTTGGCTACAACATCGAAAGGACTGTTCGACATGTTATGATTAGTTGGTATCCCTTGTGCTTTCTAAGTGGAAGATGTTGCGTGACTGCGCCTGCTCTCATCGTTACTGGCAAAAATCGTGGGAGGCAGTCGAGAAGTTCGTGAACCTCGGGACTTGCGTCAGAGTTGGGTGAACACGTCTTTCTAGATCGCAATTCACATCTAAAGCTCAGATCTCTTGCTATCTGTGATGCTGACATGGTTTCAGTCCTTCATTGAGAGTTTGGGTGCATGATGTCACTGTGCGGACAGTTTTACTGTACGGCTGCAAAACCTAACTCTTTCACACGAACGGTGTTCATAGTCTCCGTTTACGACTATCTATATCTCCGAGGCATTCGCGGTGTGCGATGGGTACACTGTCAGCAGGGACGAAGTTCGCTGACGCATGTGTGTTGATCGCTGAGCATAATGGTCTCGCCTCAGTCTTCGTTGACTTAGACATATTTTACTAACATCTTACCAATTCATGCCCTGACACACCTTGGTTTGTTTGCGAATGGTAGGTTAGGCTGAAAGTGACAGCCTAGTGGTGTCCATATGATTCGCTGAAGCTTTTTCCGTTATGGCGTTTCCAGTTTCCTGGCTGGGGTCCATAGGTCAATGGACGTCTTTGGTTGGATACGCTGTATGATATGGCTGAGGATAGGAGTCTGGCACTCATGTTGCGATTCTTTATGCGTATCGGCATTTCTCATTCATCATCATCGTAGACAGCAATACATCAGTGGTTCACACTGATGCTTAACTACCACACAACCACGAAGGGAAAAAAGCAAACCCTGTACAGAAAGAGAGAAGAAAAAGAAGAGGGGGGAAGGGACCTAACTACTAAAAATAGCTACGTCTATATTCAAACATTCAACATCAAGGTGTCTACATCTTTGCAAACAAACAACCAAGTCGTGTCGCATGTAACCTTCGATTTTTTATTTGTTGTAACACTAGCTATCTTATATAAGTTTAATCATGTTGACTATGTGGGGGTGTTTTTAAAGCGAGATTCATTTGGTTGCAAAACGTCCGGCTAATATCCCAAACCGTGCGTCAATTATATGAAGATCTGATATTGGTGTTGTCACCCAGAAACTCTGATCGTCCGACCAAATAATCGGTGCAAATAAAGTAGATTCAATGATACCTTTTATAATGAACAAACATGCTACAAAATATATAGCTGCTTGGTAAAGTGCGGTGAGAAGTTGTCCTTACATTTGCTTGTATTGCCACTCTATCTGCGAGTGTATTATGAAATACAAAAAAGTTCTGTTTTTTCTGAATAGAAGTGGCTGTTTCGAGAATCGAATCAACGTTTGGTACGTTAACAAAAGATGTAAACGTTGTTCGTTTGCAGTTGGTCCACAGTATTAAGTCTCATTCAGAAAGGGCGCTAAAGAAAACGCAACCTCGAGACCAGGTAAAAAAAAATTATCACAAAGGCAGATACTGCTCTCATACTAGATGAATTATATCGTGAAGCAAACGTAAAACGCGAATAACCCTATATAAAAGAAGAACAATCGCTCCCTCGGTTGTCTGTGAGATAGAAATGAAGTGAATAAATATTTACGTTTGAAGGTAGTACAGATTAATGCGAATAGTGTAATTCGCACCCGACATTGACTTTGGCCCGGATTTGTGGATTACCGGAAAATCTATAGAAATGCCTACCAGACTTGTGATAGGTGGACATGGCTTCTCATCACTCGAGTTTGCGGGGCGTTTGGCAGTTATTTCACGACCGTGAACGAGATCAACGGGCAGTGCCGTCAAGATTTTGTATGACTGCATATCCAACTGGTTCGGTGTCTGTCGAGCGTGAATTTCTCGCTAGTTTCGATCTGTATCGTTTACTAATCTATCCGAAATAGCGACATCAGAAGCAGCCAGACGTCTCCTGATATTTCAGCCCACTCCACCACTAATCAGGTGGTATCCGGAATGTCGGTGTTTGTGTAGGTTGTTGTGTTTAGTCGGAGACAATATTTCGAGAACGATGCCCAACTGTAGAATCGTTAACATTCCCGTTTAGCAACAATCTACTTGGAATGAAGTCCTTAGGCTGATTTTACCAACCACTAAAAAGGCAATGGTGCTATTTAAATTACATAACAAGATAGACTGACACTTTTTATTGTACCAAAGTAGTATCGCTCTCACACTTGAGTGGGCCTTGGCACGAATCATGCATCGGCCAGCTACCGTTTCCAGGTTGTCCGGTCCATAGGACAAGTCGGCACTTCCAGACGATGGCTTGTCGCAAAGCCACAAACTTTTAGAATAGCTTCAGCCACAGTTCTGTCCATCTTAGTCGAGTATATGCAAACGTATCAGGTTGTGTTTATGAGGGCATAGCATCTGTGTACAGAAACACGGCGAGCAGTCATCGTGGTAAGAGGTATTGATTACACTAATCAGTGAAGACTACCCTCAGAAGACGGCTTCACTAGTGTCCAACTCATCACCAAACGTGCCAGCGGAATGGAAAAATAGCTCTTCCTTCGTACAAGAAGTATCAAGAGTTGTCCTTAAGGTTTTGAATGAAAGAGGTATTAGAGCCGTTTTTTGAGGGACGACACTGCGTTCCATCTTGGCACATCTCAGGGATCGCTCGTTCGTTAAAGATGCCAATACTTTCTCGTGTGGTTAAATGCAAGAGCAGTTCGCAACCTTATTTTAGACAAACCGCATGAGAACCCAACTAAAATAAACGGATCTCGAAAGATAGTTATAAAACTACCTCGAAATCAGGCGGTGATAAAGGATTCTGAAATTACTGGTGGCGCGTTCGGCAGGTCATTTAACTGATCTGAAAATTTTTAAGGTGATTAAACGAAAATTTAAGATAGCATACGAGCGTTTAGTTGTAAGGGCCATCAAATGTTGGAAGGCTAAATACATTTTCAAGAGAATAGGTGGTCCCGGCCTCTGATACGTAGCGGTCAGTTTTGGGTTGATCAATTTTATTTGCATTGGTGAGTGACTGGATTGATCTCTTCAGCAAACCAGCTAACCTGCATCAACAGTGCAATCAACCCTTCTCTCAATGCCAACCGACTCGTTAACACTCATGTCTGGTTAGTTATACCCATTTCATTTCTGTCTTTTCGCAAGTCCACCACTTGTCTTTACCAGCAATTGAAACGGGGTGTTCACCCGTACACTTAGCATAACCCATCACTTTCAGGTTTTCATAGCCGCTTGCGTCCTGTATACCTTAATTAACCCCAGCATTGTAATTTGTTCACTTGATCTGATGCGACCTCCGCGCCAAAAGCGAGACGTTGTTAATAAAATTTACTACAGTTAGTTTCCTTCATAAATTTGAATATAACATTGATAGAGACCTCTTCAGTATCAAACAGGGTATATATAATGGAGTGGGGGTGAAGAAGCGAACAATAAACTTCATCAAACGGGGCGAACGACACTAAACTCGCAAGGTTCTGTTACCTTCAATCAAGGAAGAGCAATCCGTTGGCGCCAACTCACTGTGTTTACTAATTTATGACTGCGACAAAAGTTACATCAACATAGCCGACAGCTACCGGAGCTCTTGAGCGTGACTGCAGCCCTATCCATTTGTTCCGGGTTCACGCAAACTTCGGTCTTCGCCAATCGTCAGACACATTAATCACAGGTTCTCGGATTAATCTTCAATAAACCATCATACTGAATAACAGTAGTCCGCGGTTTTTGCATTTCGTTGAAGCAGTTCCAATTAACCATCTCATGTTGGCTTGTACACAAGAGCAAGGTACGATTGACTTCGACGCGTCTTATCTTGTCTGCAAAAGAGTTATAAAGCTTGGTGCGTCTCCCAATACTGACGCATCTAAACAGACCATTGCATGTGAGTGCCCGATGAACATAATTATAGACCCACACAACTTTGGAACATTTTGTTCCCTACATTTTTTTTCTGTCCGCCTACTTCTAGACTAAGAATAGTTTACCAAATCTTTCACTTGTGACACTGTCGCAATTGTTCTATTTGTACAGTCCCGATGGTTCACTTCTGATTCATACTATTGGTTTGTTCGAGTGTCACTTTTTTAGTGGGCGTCTAGAATTTCTTATCAATAACATTTTACACGCACTCAAATTTGAACCTTGTTGAGTAATTCGAAAAAGCCTGCCTGCTTATGTAGCCCAGTTACATATGGTCTTTGACACCAGGCTAATATACGCAAATGGCATTTCTTACCTAATTGACGCATGATTGCTTGTGGTTGATTAAAAATGCTCCTTATCAAAACACTGGTGTGCATTTTGTATACGTTATCTTTTCATGGTTTTAGTGCTGCCATCCGTAGACGTAGGTTTTACCATTGATTCACCGGTACCCATTTAAGACGCGTTCACATATCAAGGTGTGACTTTTTTCTTTTTCAGGTATTCTCGGCATCAAGGTTAAAATAATGATGAACCACGATAGTTCAGGGAAAACGGGACCGCGTAGACCTTTGCCAGACACTGTCACTATTCTTGCTGCGAAAGAGGACACAACTCCCATCCTCCCCTATTCTGAGAATAAGGCGTAATTATTTTCACTTCATAATAAACGACTCATCGGATGTTTGTTTTCTACCTAGTGCAACTGAATGGGCTGATGGGTTCCAACTCGGCCATTCACTTAGTCACCATTTTACCCACAATCGTGGCGACCAACCGTTTGACTTATCGACGTTTCTTTTTTTAGCGGGCTGAGACCGCTCGGTGATTGGGTTGGTCTCACGTCAACAGATATATGGTGCAGCAGATTTAAACGCAACTGGTTATTTTTTCCCGTAGCATTTCTATTTACTTAGTACGATAGTGTAAGAGTTAAGCAAAGTTCCGATTATTTTGTCTATATGCATATGTACACATTGCATCAATCAGCGTCCACTGCATTCCAGCTGATCTTGGCGCACATGCGTTCTGAAAGTAAGAGGCTAGTTTAATGTAGCGGATTAATTTTATGAAATTCTCCCTTGTAGATCTTTTCCTAGAGCTTGGGATTATCCTTCTCACAGATTGTCATCAGAACGGAGTTCACCCTCATTGCTGTTAAAGTCATCCGAAGAGACGGATAACTTTCGATGACAATTAACTTTCAAAATGGGGTGCAAACGACCCTTTCGTTTACGTCCTGAAATAGCGAACCACAGGAATGGTGGTTGTAGGCCAGTACTCCGGTGCAGGACCATACGAAGAGCTCTCAGTATGTTCGGTTAATTTTCAGTTGGTAATACCATTCAACACACGACCACGTTGTATACCCATCAAGATAGACGGTATATTGCAGTGTTCTGGGGATCGCCACGGTGTAGGGACGTGGTCAACGCGTCCTGTGTGACGATCGCCATGTTCCCCGTCAGTTCGTACCTTGTGAGCTGCTTACAAATTGTTTTGACATTCGGGCTCCAACGCTTGCGGTTTCGGCTTCATGCGATAGGCGTTTTAATTAACGCTCAAACCGGGGCGTGCCTCAGACAAGCATCAATGTCGTGTTAATATTATATTTCCAAGTTTGTTTCGGCGTATGACTAGTGTCGTTTGGGAGAATCATGAAGCTAAGAGAGCCGTACGTTCCAGGTTCAACTTCGTCATACTGTGGTGGAGGGTACATTTGTGAACGACACAAAACTGCAGCTCCCAAGTACAGTGTCGTAATAAATGGATTATTGTTTTTCCCTAACAGCACAGATTAACTGGAAAAGCTTGGTACCACTTTCCGGTGCTCATGTACTTGATGTTGGGCGCCCAGATTCCTCTATTTCAGCTGCAGTAGCTTAAGCGTAGCAAAGTTCGCCTGCTAGTCACGCGCTCGCGCGTTCAAATGCAGGTCACTGTGACTGTCTAGGTTTGGGCAGCTAGACAGTATCCGTCGAACTATGACCGTGTGTCACGTGGATGAGTGATTGTGGTCTGGGTAAGGCTAGAGACAGATCGATTGTGTTGCACACTGGTTCGGAATGAGGGTGAAGTTTTACCGGACGATCGAGGGCTTGGTTGCGAGCTAACAATTTGATCAGTCGGAATGTGGTTATGCTGTGAACAGTTGACCATTCGGTGGTAAGATAACTTTGAAGAGCTCCGATACATGACGTGGCCCGGTCTCGGGGAATGGTCGCCTTAAAAGTATATATTTATAGCGGATGATAACGTCAGTTCACAATGCTACACCTGGGTTTTTGTGCTGCAGCAGGGTTGCCAGCCGTGACTCCGCCTCACCTGGTAAGTATTGTCGTCATTAGTCCGCGATTACTTTGCACCATACTCCTCTAGTAATATCTCGATCCTAACTTCATTGTCCATCCATATCCTCCGAATTCGTCATTTTTTGTAAGAACTTCACAGGAAATGTTCTCGGTAGCAAATACTTTCACCCTTTTTACTTATCAGTGGAGAAACTGGGATACATTACAATATCAGCATATCAAAATGACAATGCTATTTTCTGTTTCCTCAATCCCAGTTATATGTTTTAGATGGCTTTCTGATTGTGCCTTCCGTCTTGTTGAAGTAGGTGTAACCATCAGCATCCACGCTTTGTTCCCGTTAGCAGTAGGCCTTGCGTCGTCTACTTGATCGAATTTGTTAGGTATAGCCGTAGGTTGGAACCGTGTTTCGTTTAGTTAGTAACTTTGGGTCACCATCACGTCGCTGGGATTATGATGAGCGGTTCTTGCAACCCTGCGCTGAGTTCAGGTTGTTTTTTTAGCTGTCGTTTGTACTACTGCACTATTGTTCCATTCTGCTGCAGCCCAGATTGATTGGCTGACTCCAGTCATCACTGCTGATCCTATCGGGGACGTATGCTGTGGTTCAGATCGTGTGAGGTCGTCCCTTTTTTACGGTGACCGTGTCGGTTGACTGTCGATCAAATGATACCACGCCTGCGCCTAGTTAGCTTAGAGCATAGGCTTGACAAACTTAAGTTTACAGGCTGCAGTTGCTGTTGGATCTCAAATAGTTTAGGTAATGAGGTCATGGTCGCATCCATCTGTATCGGAGGGGTTATTGGACCGAAGGTTTCCCGTGTGTTTTGGTGAGTCCTCTATGATGTCGGGAGGCTCTTACGGTATCGCTCAAATATCGATACGTCAATTTGAGATACTCAATCGAAAAACGAAGGTACACAATTCCAAAACGTTCTGCGTGTAGGACACAGGACGGAATAACGAAAATAGTCCTGCCTAGATGAAGGTTGCGCACACCATTTGCCAATTCGAATATCCTTCACTGGGGGTGTTTACTTGTACAGTAAAATTTCGACTGGTTGTAAGCTCGTCTGTGAGGTCACTTCATGTCATTACAGAAAATAATGGAGACAACAGTAATTACTTTAGCCTATCGGTTTCATCTACATATCTAAACGACCACTTGCCTGATCGGATAGCACCGTGGCTCGGGTCGTTGTTCGCCACAACGGTGATGAATATTTTATAAATAATGTCCATCGAAAAAGGAAGACAAAAGCGAGAAAGATGATTAATTATAAGAAGTAGGGGATTCTGGTTCGCAGTTCTTGCATTCATTATCAACAAAGACAGCAATACGTCAGTGGTTTGCGTTGATGCTTAACTGTCGTACAACCATTTGGAGAAAGGTAATTCCAAACTGGTATGAAAAGTAAAGAATGAGGACCTAATTAATAGGGTAACCGTGTTAACTGCTGTATCACAGTTGCCTCGTAAAAACGTAGCCGGGAATCAAATCCCGGCAAAACTTAGGCTGTTCAGAACGATTCGAAACAGTGTGAGTGTACGCATACTGCCATGTTGATAACGGTTTCTGATTGGCGCTTTCAGTGATCACGAACTCAACCTGACAGACGACGTCTGTCCACTTTATTCAACGGTATAGTCAGGATTCTCATGTTATGCAATGACGTTGTCTGACCGTCTGCTGGTTTTACCCAGCTGTTAATTTTGCTGGCAGGATGACTGCTCATTTAATCTACCGAGTACGCTGTCAACCCAATACAAACTGTGCATTCGTACAATTTGTCGCATATCCGGTTCCTTTTTTGCATACCTGCTAGCAAACCACTGCATTGTCCACGCAGTATTTCCACTTACTGCTGCCTAACTGACGGATAGCGATCATGAAGCACTGCAAATCCATTTAACACTACTTCACGAACGGACCGCTTGTTCGATCCACGGAATAATTAGACTGCATACGTGCAATGCCCTCTCAGCTTCATTTCAACTCTACAAATGTTGAAGGTCGATGTAGGTGACGTTTTTTTATTATCACCGATATCTCACACTGTTACAAGTAAAAGCGCTGTTGCTACGGGAACTGGTGAAATGGCCTGTAGTCTCAAGCGGATTGTTTGCAATACAAGTAGAGTTGCCTTCTTCAATGGTACCAGGCAGAACAATGTCATTCGCAAACTCCACGGCGGTCAGCTTGCCACTGGGAAGAGACTACAAACTGGAATAATCGGATTTCTCGAATGCTAAACAAGAAGACGATGGATCAACATTTCTAACGAGCGCCTGGGAGAATTATTCACAAACCCACTGTGCCTGCTGCGTGAACATATGAGGGATTTACGTATTTCTCTGCGAAGGAGACAGTTCCAATGAGCATTAAGAGTTCAACCGAAGGCGTCATTTTGTTTCAGAAAGAGTTCAACCGAAGCGTCATTTTGTTTCAGAAAACTTACAACTGTTGGATATCCATAAACACGTCAATTTTCCAGAACCCATTGAAAAGTACCAGTGTGAAATAACTGCGCGATTGGATCGGGGTTCTGTGAACCGATGTAATATCAGTTTAGTGAGTAAATTTGATGCGACAAAAATGAGACGGATGCCCCTGTATTTGCCACATATGCTTAGGTCTTTTTCAAAAATGGGGATAATTGTTGATAAGCGCCACTCACGATATACCTCAGTTTCTCAAGCCATTCTGATAAGTGTGGTAGGTTTTGTAGCTAACCTCTTGTCTCCATCTCTGAAGAGGGCGGGTCTGGTCCTGAGGCCTTGTTGCATTTCAACAGTCTTGACCGCAATGACAGTTAAGCATTAGTGTGAACCACTGATATATTGCTGTTTGTGATGATGAAACCCCAGTACCAATTATGCTTCTAGGACGTAGTGATTAACCGTTTGGATCTCATCGTCCGTACATTGTGGTTCGGGTTGGTTCAGTTTCTTTAACTTATCCGCCTACTTACGAAACCGATGCGGTTAGTTGATAATAAGCGAATAATCATTTTTGTATATAGTTTCATTAACAGTAAGTCGACAGCTAGCACGAACCAATCAGAGCACAAATGCTACTCCCGGACAAAACCGCATTCCATCTCTGGTCGTTTGCCCAAACAGTGTTCCGGGTCTTCGTGTATACTGTCAATAAACTTGTTCTTTGATTCTTGTCGGTCGGTATCATATTCAGAGCCTGAGGTTCAATCAGGGCTGATTTATATGGTTCATGGACTCGCCAGAAATCCAATTCTGTCTTAACCACATCTTCACTCCTTATTGGGTTCTCGTTTAATCTGACGACAAAGTCAGTCTGTTTCTTACCTCCACCTAATAAACATTGTTTCACTCGGATGTTGACTGCGTGTATATTAAATTTACAACCTCATGATCTCTGAGCAAAACGAAAACAAAACACACACCGGCAC
>LOND01000238.1:151275-174373 GCA_014220965.1 Paragonimus kellicotti
ACATTCTCACAAGATCGTTCCTCATTATCTAGTTACTCCTACGCCTTTTATCTAATTGTTGTCTTTCAGTTTGTGCCTGATTGACCCGAGACCCTAATCCGCGTAACACCTCAGATTGGCGTAGTGCGCAAATCTGGTCGCAACGTCAATAATAGCAGAATGGAGAAGAATTTAGTCCCACTGATGTGAATCACTGAGAATGTCCCTGTGAGCTAAGGTTAACTGATAACAGTTTTCGTAATCACGAAGGAAATCAGAAGTCCTTGTCGATATCATGGTCAAATGAGCTTGTTTTCAGACACATCTTAGTTTATTGCGTCCATTATGTTTCATCGACTCGCTACAACTTATGAGACAAATACGGTTCTGGTGTTTCGATATAATTTCCACTCTTCATATCAAGTTTACAAGTTTGAATTTTGTCATTGTTTAATCGAACGTTATGGTACGTTAAATGGTAGCTGATACTTTGACCGGGAAATTCGGAGTAATAAATAGAAAATGTTATTAGAATGAAATCATCCACTGCGTGCAAGGGAGTTGCTCTTAGTTTATAGAGGACATCCCACAATAGACAGAGAGATTCTTAGACGCATTATACAAACCAAATGATCGTTGATCACTACAAAGCCGCCACGCTCTCACTTTGTGCTAGGTTGTCTGCTTGCAAATGTTGGCACTTCACTGTGGACCAGTTGGGTTGGTGTGCAGTTTCTCGTTGCATACATTTTTTCCAATTGGCTGTTACGTCTAAATTTCATTCCCTGATATGTTATTGTCGATTACGTTGACAGTGACGTTCTAAATGGCTTATTATAGCACCCGTGTGTCTTCCAACTGTCTAGTATGACTGAGTTAATCTCCGAATATTCTACATTACGTCATCTGGCAAGGTTTCGATATTAACAACGACACTTATGTTTAATTGTCATAATATTGAAGAGAACGACCTAATGTCTAGCATGATCTTAATTGGTGTTGTCTATATACTATAGGTGTAAAGTTTGAAATTGTCTCTGTTAATCTCTATCATGGTAGATCTATTAGTGCCTAGGTCACTTATTCACGATTTGGATTCGTTAACCGATTTCGTTGATCGTCAGCATTGTTACGAGTCCACTGAAGTGTCATTCTCGTTTCATTTCTGATGAGTAATATCGCCCGTCTTCCCAAAGTGAATTCCTCATTTTAAAAAAAGGTATTCCACTAAGTCATACTGGTTCCTGAAAATGTGTCCACACAATTTATCTAGTTGGTAACACGTTTTATGACTACATTTTTCTTCTCTTTAACCTCGCCACTCTTTTGAACAAACACTTTTCACAACTTGTTCAACTCACTACTTAAGTAGCCAGGTACCGACGGGTATAGTGATATCATATACTTGGTTTCGAACGGAGTTCATTATTCATGATGAAGTTCAGATTTACACTCATCGCGTACCGTTCGGGGGAATGACCAGCTCGTAAAACTTTACACGTGGTTTGTTTGTATGTAGTTTGAAGTAGTGATCGATAGTATAGAATATATGCATGTTGATTAGGTTACGTTTTGTATGCCGTTAAAATGCATTGCGGAAGTGAAGCAGTGTTGTCCCCGTTCAATTCTAAAGAACACCAGGTTGGTTACGGGAAAATGTTTGGTTTGTTCTTGTCAATTACATACATGTAACAGTAACCAAACCGACTTGTGGTTTACCGTGTACGGGAAAATATCTTAATTTATCTAATCGGCAATAAACGCACCGTTTTTAGAGGCGTATGGGACACATTGTGAATTAGACGTGATCCAATTGTGAGAAATCAAGGTTTTGGCTGAATTCGAAACACTGACAAGAACAGCATGCCCAAACGCAACAAACGTTCTGTCAGCTGAGCTGCGAAGCCACACAGGAAGCTCGGGGATTTAACATTTGGATTCTATTATCCACACGCCTCACTGTTTCATATGAAAACCACGAAATGATCCAATGGATTGACTGCTCTGACAGGATTCCTAAAACAGTTCACGCTGGAATCTCACCAACGCCACTGTTTATGTTACTCGTTCGAATCCATCCAAAACCCTGAGTTTCATCAACTCCGTCGAATTATACAACGTTAATTGTTGACTAAGGCTATCGGGTAGCGATTAGGGAAATCACACGGCTTCCAAATCACAACGTCTTCATTTTTTATTACCTTCACTCTGTTTAAAATCTAATTGTTTCGGCCCGGCTGACGTTCGTGTTACTAAATTTAATATTCGGTTTAGTGCTGTCCAGAAGCCAACAGTGTGGTCATGTACGCAGAATCGATTCTTCTGTCAGGATCGACCACACCATGACTCTAACTCAAATCCATTTAATGCCATGTTACGAGGTAGTTCATTTAGGTCATATCCGAAATTTCTAACTGAAAGCGACTTTCGCCAATGTGTATCTGGACTCCTAATATCACTATACAGGGATCACTTCACAAGAACTAGTTGAAATGATCTCCTCTGAAAGGCGAAGAGTTGTGTAGCTTGTCTAGAATTACCAAGCTCATGGAATCAAACAGGAATGGCTCTATTGATTGCTAGTAGGGGACTTTGATTCCATATAGTTTAAAAATCACCCACAATTGATCGCAGCTATCACATTCTCATAAACTTTCCAGTCGGCCCTTTCGAAAAAAGCACTAGACTCGAGTTTCGCTCTCATTAGAGCTCGTCAGTAGTGCATATTCTTGCCACTGCCGGGACTAGAACTCCGACCACGCTTACATAAGGCAACCGTGTTGACCATTGAACTCACATTAGGCACGACCGAATTATCATATGTGATCGTTGAATCACATTCGTTTGTCTTCATGTGTTTTCCTCAGTATTCACTACCTTTGACCTGCGTATAACTAAAAGCAAAATATCTTACTGCTTAGTAAATTGAGCAAAACTACCTTATATCTGAACGTCATATACTGTGTGTTCAATAGCGGATTCTATCCAGTCAAATATGTGTTATTTCAGTCTTTCCGTTCTCTCAATTGAAATATGTCCAGATAGTCATACTAATCCTTACTGAAATGTTGTTAATCCTGTAGACAAGGCTCAACACTGGGTGTTCGGTTGTTCGTCGAGCTTGGAATTGAGGTCACACACATTTCATCACCAAAACGAAACAATATCATCGGTGTAGGAGAGTTTGGTCATTAAGCAACGCTCGGTGAACATTCGAACCATCAACCCAAGTTTCGGTATCTATCACTATTTCCAATAATCACAGGGGTTCAACACCTTAAGTTCTTGATAGGTTTTCTTGTCTTCGGGTATGTGTCCATTTGCAAAGTGTTTTGTTCATCCATATAATGTTCCTTCAATCCATTAAAGACATAGTTTTCAGAAAAACGTCGTGCTTCAAGCAAACAACGCATAATTTCTAATGTCCAATTCACACATTTTTACACTGCCCATAGGCTTGTGTTTATGAACCAGCATTCTAGCGCACAATGAGATGAATTTATCATCTGAAAACCCTATGCACTTCTCTGTAGTCCTGTCCTTTTGACCAGCGCTTTTTGTCATGGATTTTCGTCATTTCTCGCTCGTTGCGCCGATTTCACTCAGTGATGGATCCTTCGATTCTTCATGTTTTCCACTTGTTGTGGGTTCCGAACCATATTCCACAGCCGCATCTCGTTACATTAGCAACCACTTTCCAAATAACACACCCTGGTGGGCTGGTGAGAGGCCAACCGAAAGAAATTACCCAGGATCTGTGCTGTAATTCCATTTATCCCCTATCCTTGACCTAAGCACGACTTCCCAGCTATTCGTCTTCCCCTGACCCAAAATACCCACCGCCGCGTAATAACATCCATCATACAGCTTTCGATGAAATAACTGAGTGTACCGTTACAAGATGTGATGTACTATGATTACCGGTGTACATGAAATTCTATGCACGGTTACTTATTCTCCCGTGTTAATTTCATTTATCATTCCATTCATGGTAGATAATTCTTATTTCCATGCGTTTCTTCGAGGAAATCGTCAAGGTGAACGATGGAATAGTATAAGTTCTGTGCAAAATCGTGATATACCAATAAATCAACACAGCTGGCATATGTTTTCTTACATAAACACAAATTAGGCAGTGAATGTTGTAGAAAAACTTCGACAGTCAAGTTGAGGAACCTGAAAGGACGGTAGAAAATATATGTTAATAACAAATGAGTTGACAGGCGCTCCTCACGTAACAACATTTCAAACAGGTGAATATAATTGCAAAACTTAGATTTGTAACATAACTCAAGATGAAAAGGGACATGAGGACAAGTCAAAAAACAATGATATCATCTTATTCACTTACTGACATTACTTAACAAAATACACGAAATAATCTAGTTAAATTTAAAAAATGAATTCAAGAACGATATGTTACACGATTTACGTCATGGCAGAATTCAATGCATACCATTACCAGGGTAATGTGAAGGTGACGAAAGATAAACTGGTGAACTCAAACGAAACATCAACTACAGCTTTTACTGATGTTTTCATACTTTGTGGTATAGCCCTAACCTTCCTGTACACTGTACAGATGACATGAAAGCGTTATTTTTACGCTTGGCCTCTGAACAATGTGACTGTGTGGATTGGGTCATTTTACGAAAATAGTATGTATTACTATCGTTTTGTAAGTAGGCAAATGGTAACGTTCAACTAAAATTGTGTACTGATCGTTTGGTAATGCTTGCCCCAGGGTAGTTCATTAATTAGATATTCCCGATAAGATATGTCTCTAATGTGCATAAACTATTTTCGTCTGACCTCAAGGTGTGTAGACAGACTTCACAGCGTAATCCTCTCAATTATGTCTACTTTCATATGAGAACCTAACTTCTTCACAACATCCAAGTCTGAATAAGTCTGTCTAGCTTACTTAGTTCAGTCAGTTACGAAAATTTTCCTTTTATCCACCAATCCAACTATTCGGAATCCTGGTTGGAAATCAAATCGTCGTTTTCACCACTACGGTAGACATCGTGATAACTGAGCGTCCAGGATTCTACTCACATACGTGGTTAATTGTGTGGCTGGCTTTCATCCACTGTATTGAGAAGGTTTATCATTACACATGAACAAATGTGGGTAAACGTATGCTTGCGGTAATTCGACTTTCCTGATTATGAGATTAGCGGTTAATTCGGTTGCTTTGTGAAACTTTGGCCGGAGACCAGATCCCCACTATGACAATGATATGCACTACTGTTAAGCTCTACTAAGTATGACTCTCTAGTCTAATGCTTCCTTTTTAAAGAGGCTGACTGAAAATCCTATCTGAACATGAAGGTTACTATCAAATATGAGGGTTCTTGAATTCGAAGTAAGTTTATTATATTTGCGGCTTATATGAGAAGTTTCAGTTTAGCTGTCCTTTCGAAAAGACAAGCACGATCATTGTCCGAACTGACTTCACTACATCGAATCAAGCATATACTGCAGTAATGAGAATTACAAAATATGCATAAGATCATCTCTTACGGATAGTGTCCTGGTTATGTATTTCTTTATAAATCCACGAGTACTACCAAGGTAGTGTTAATTTGATAAACGTACAACGGCGATCTCAATCGTTTAACGACAATTGCCTAGGTAAAGTGAAGTAAGCGTTTATTCCAATGTGTCAATGTGACTGAGAACGCTGACGGACTACTAATGTCGTGACTTGTCTTCGAGCACGTGATGTTTTAAATGACGCTTACAAATCCAGGGGAAATAACAAATAAACCTGCGGAAACTATGCGCTACTCAATCTATCAAGGTTATACAAAGCGGATAGCAACTCGTGGACTTGCATCAAACACCATCATTTAGTCATGTTTGGTTACCCATACACTTGTCGCCTTGAGATAATGACTGAATAATTTCATCAATGAACCATATTGGTTAAAAGTATCTATTTCGTTCCTTGGTCACAATTACGATTTCGTGTATGCTTCAACAGAATGGTTAGGTCTCCAGTCCAAGTTTTCTTCCGTGCCATGAAATGATTAGTCCAACCATCTGACAATCTAAATAGTCCTACCTCCCTGATGCATTTCTCAACCCTACACCTCTAGTTAGAAGTGTCCATTCATTCTGTTTTCGGTCCCTCTTCCATGTTCACAGTATGACTCATTGCTGTTTGCCAACTTCTGATTGGTTCTATGTCCTCTTTGTGGTCATGACATCCTGTTGGGTCTGAAGGCTCAGCTCCCTCTCAAACCGAGTCTGTGGATGCTACAGCTGCCAGTTCTATTGATTGGTCCCTACCCCCAATGACTTAGCTTGCTCAGATGTGTGTCAGTGGGAGTGACCAGACAGCTTTCCTCTAGCCGACCATGATTCCAGTCAATCGGAATGTCTAATTGGCCTACTGGCAACTGCGTTGCGGGTCACCGACGTGGCTACCAATTTAGAGTGCATAGGTAGTCAGTCATACAAACACGTCACGTCGGTCCATACAGAGGTGCAAGTCAGACGACCTCTCGCTTAATTACATTTCACAGTCCATTAAGACTGGTTAGAATCAGCCCTGAAACGAAATCGATCAATGAGTCCCTGAGGCACAATGATGACTCTATTTTGAACGTGAACTGTTTGACCTGCGACACGCCATCTAGATGTGACAGCCAACTTCGCTTTCTGTACGTGTGCCTCGTCTGAGGATAGTTAAACTGATATCACCATTCCAGACCCAGACAGGTACGAGTGATTCCAGCTTGAGCTTTCTAGGAAAATATAATGTATTTTTCACCCTGTCAGTGGGATTAGCATATACTTATTGTTGCCACTTAGTTGAACATCACTCACAACCGATTGCAGGTTTCGTTTATCCGCAGAATTTTCAGCCAGTTCCCTCTCAAAAAGGTTTGGCTTAGGTTTAATTTGTTCATTCAGTCAAATGAGGGCTTTCGCGTTGTTACTACCTCGATAGTAATTTTGATCAACGTCGGGGGTCGTCACAGTACAGAATACGGACCGGGTATTTATAATTCTCCCAGGGAATCAAGCTTTAAAATGTTTTTAAGTGACTTAGAGTGGCAAATGATTTGTTGAGACACTCCCTTAGGTGACTGGTTATATATCATTATCGAACCGTCAATAATCCTGGGAACTTTGCTCAGCCGCCTATCTGAATTCGAACGCTGTGATCAATGTGAGTGATGTTCAACTTGAAATTAACCAAATCCCCGACTACTCATCAGTAATCTAAAATATCGCCTAGCAGGTTTAATGAGATCGGAGATTTCGACCTGTCTAGGAAGTCCTAATCGCGGGGTTATCGATTGGAGTTAACAGACAGTAACTGTGTCTCCTCTCGAGACGATCGGGCAACCTGATCATTACTCACAAGCGAAAGTGGTTGAGCGTTCACATATGATAATTCGGTCGTGCCTAATGTGAGGTCAATGGCGCAGTGGTCAACACGGTTGCCTCATGAAAGCGTGGTCCGGAGTTCTAGTCCCGGCCGTGGCAAGGATATGCACTACTGACTAGCTCTAATGAGAGCGAAACTTGGGTCTAGTGCTTCTTTTCGAAAAAGACTGTCTACAAAATCTATCTGAATGAAAAGGCTGCAATAAGATGTGTGATGTTCAACCTGAAATTAATCAAATCCCCGGACTACTCATCAGTATGGTAGATTTGTTCATTGCAAAAGGACTCAAATAGAACTCGGACGGAAACGAAGACACAAATAAAATGGCTAGACAAATGGAACTCCAATGAAGTACTTTTTCTTGACCTGGTGGTTCATTTGGTTGACATATGCCTTACTTGTCGCTGGTTCGAATTCCGAAATGTCTACATCCAGGGGATATCATTATAATTAAATCTGCATCACAAAAACACGTTTTGGTTTGCACGCTTACAACTTGGTACGTTAGTTACTTGAGTCGTTGATTGTGAGACCAAAAGAGTGTCAACGTTCATAATGTTATCAGATGGGAGAGGACGTCAATCTGTTTGACAGCAACACTGGCAACTTCATGACTTATCCATCATAGCTGCACTCTGAGGTCAATTTCTGACGTCGGGGTTAATTGAACACATTAGAATTACACGGTACCATCAATGAACGAAGAACTTTCCACGAAATCTCTGTCTCATAATTACCGTAGACAGACAACGAGGGTTGCTATACTCTAATCTCTTAGTTACACAGTCTCTGATTGCCTTGACTTTGAAGAGGGTTACTATAGACCATACATCTGGTTGTTCCATTTGTAGCCATTTGTGCCCATTCCATTCAAACGTGTGCTGTTGTTCCGAACTGCCCAGTTTCTGCTTACAGGTGTATGTTTGTATGTCTGAACATCCGATGCACTCACTTTCCTCGTGCCCAGATGTGTATTTCTCCAAGCAATTTCATTTGCACATCTGTGGCTGTCCTTGATTGGCACACACCGGCGTATGTGTTCTGTTTTACTGTACAAACATTGCCTATTCTTTTCGGTTGTTTGCCTTTCTCTTCCCCGTTTGGATGATACAAATATCTGCCCATGATGCACATCCGTCGGTATGAGTAGAGAGTGAGTTCATCCAATGACCTTGCCAGACCATTTAAGATTATTGGGCTGTTATTATTATTTGCCAAAGTACTGTAGAAACTCTGGCCAATATTTTTGTTCATGTCCTTGTTTCTCGTTTGCCCTGTTCAATCTTGCCCGTTATCTATTCGGTAATATATTTCCATATCAGTTTTCAGTTTCTGGTGCATGTGGAATCACACAAATTAAGTTTCCAGCCTATACATCAGTTGGTATCAATTACTATATGGCATAAAAAGTAGTCTTGTTAAACTGTCCAAACCTAGACAGGGTAGTCACAACAATCGGAATCGACCTTGCGACCGACGGTCACGCGTTATTACCACTGAGTTGTCACGAGATCATTCTGATTCGATCAAAAAGATGTTTTGTCATTTCTACAGTTTGAATTATTTTGTGTAGGACATATTCCTGTTCAGTTCTGCTCAGGTGATTAGAACGATTTAACGAAACTCTTGCATAATATCAATGTGTAACATTTACAGTACATCCTCACTCCAGATATAAATGCTCTGTACAGAACTGATCACTAGTAAACGATTGTGGAGACGAAAAACTGTCTGTTGATGGCATCGTATATCAATGAGTATCAACCGAGTTATTTCTTGCAAGCTTTTGTTGCTTTCGACCCATTCGGTTTCAGGTTTTTTCACACGACAAATGATGGGGTGAACATGTGAGTCATGATGAGACATGACAGATGTGCTACCTACAAGCTCTCACCCCCGCCTTCTTTTTATCAACCACAACGCTCTGTTTTGTTTCAGAACGCCAACATATCCTGCACGCCCTCTCCAACCGGATAATGGGCACTACTACATGAGCGCTACTCGACAATAACAGCTGTCACAGAACTCACGAAGCTCGTGAATGTGTCCAGCTATGGATTAGTTTAATATATACAAGACAAAGCGAACGAACTGCTCCAAATCCTGTCTGGCTATCATACTTACCTGTGTGTGTGTGTTCCCGTTTACTTCAGTGTATGCCCACACTTGACATCCGCAGAGCCAACGCTTCCCAACTGAAATGGACAGATTGGTGCGTGTGATTCAGTAGAGAATGCGGTTTGTCTACCCTACGGGACAAGATGAATAGTCTACATGTGTGCGTGCCTGTGTGCACGACAGCTTAATAGGCTTGGTTGCTAACGTGTTTGAGCGTCGTTACTCATTTCTTGCCTAGTTGGAGGGATTATAAAACTTCATGCGATTTAACATGGCACATCACTACCTTTGTATATCGCCCCGCAATCCAATCTCTACACAACCGAACATTTCATTGGGGTGTCAATCCCTCTCTGTCACTTATTTTATGACGCGTCCGCGTTGTTACGGTGTCATTTGTAGACCGATCCACTTGACTAACTGCACCGGCGGTACAACACAGCACTTTGTTGTCAACTGAGCACCTGTTTGAGGTTCAGATCATGATTGCCAATTCCCCCGCCACACACACACACGGTGTTGATTTACTGTTAGCCCTTCAGTCATCCATGAAACCGCTGCTGCCGCCGCCGCCGTCTTAACGAGGTTGCTGAGACCACCGGGCTCTATCGTGGTTTTGAATGTTTATTCTATAATGCTAAGTGGTGCAACAGTGCCCTTGTTTCTGCTGAAATTTGGCTACTCTGTTTTGCATGTCCACGTCACTGTTGAGGTGAGCGGCAGCCCGAGCCACAGTACCTTTTGGTCAGGCTCATGGCTGCTATGATGATGAGTGTCCACGTTTGTAATGCTCAGGATCTGTTAGTAATATTAATGTGGTTCTTTTCATAATGCATTTCCACTAACACCAATCGTTACTGCGTGTACTGTCCGGTAGAACGTGCCACCAATGTCTGTTGATGCCACGACGCCAACCAAAAAATTACTAATGACGGGTTCGAACCCCCGGCTCATACCATTAGCTCTAAGCACTGATACTGCACTTGAGCTGGTTTATGTTTGATGTTGCTGAACAGATGCTTCAGATTAAAATGATGGATGTTCAAGTACCGCCTCTATGTACCTTCTTGTAGCACTTGTCTGAAGTAGTTACATCTTCCAGTGTGCTTCGTTGCAACCCTACGGAATCGGCCTGTGTTCAAAGGATTTAATCTCTCTTAAGCTTATCACATCAAGTACCTGCATACGGACGACCTCATATTGACTTAGTTTAACGTGTGTTTAAAACCTACGCACGATATTCCGTCAATCAGTTTCCAAAAGAACTCGCCACTCTAAATATGTATTTCCAAACTGCATGTATACTTATTCGTTCAATATATCAAGACCTTCTAGATCACGTTGACTGGTTTGCACAATTCTAATCCGACCGGCACATCAATATGGGGTGTTGGTGTCAGTCCCAATCACGTGTGAAGGTAGTCTTCATGAAACCGGTACTTGTACAATGTTTATATGAAACGGCCCTCAGCATACACACATGTATGTGTAACATCACACGATCCTGAAGTGCAAGTGTGTGTGTGTGTGCAAACAACCACACTTAGATACACAGAGCAGGTCATAGTCCATATGTACGACCTTTGGCATAATAGTTCGCGTACAAATCTGACATGGACAGTTCATAGGCGTGCGTACCATAAATCACACCATCTTGTCTGGCAGATTTCGCCTACCGTAAATCCGTTGCATCCTGATTCGGATACCTGTCTGAGGTACTACTTACGAGTTACTTGTTGGACGAACTGTAGACGGTCGGGCCTATTAATGAATCAGCACCAGAGTACTGCAGAAATATTTCTGTGTTGCATTGGTTACATTGAGTTGTACCTTCAAACAAGTAAATTGACGAGGCGTTAAAGTGAATGATTTCAGGACTTGTTTGACATCAATTTCAATGTCTACGCTTTCTAGTATTGACAGTGACATTGGAGTCGGTGGTAGGTAGTTTGGTTCCACAACTTGTAGGCGGCGGAGTTCGAACGATTGTGCAAGATTCATCTAACATCAATTTTTACCGAACACTCGCTGATATGATCCGTTGAGTTTTTATTATAGCTTGACCCCCTCCCCGAATTCATGAAAACTGAATGATCAACGTGTGTTTTCAATTCTATAGTAGCAATTCTAATGTAGGAAACTTGTGTTGACTTTTATGACCTCGATCCAGTTCGGCTGTTATCGGTGGATATCCTTCTGTGTGTTTTCTTGACTCACCTGTTAGCCGTACATACACAGGGGAATTCCCGAACCGAACACTTAGACGATTTATCCTTCAGAGAAACGCCTATTTAAATCGATTCAGTTTGTGATAACGGATTCGACAATTTACTAATCTGTTTTCACATAGTTATCACCGATCTTGAATCTCCAATCAGGAGTTTTGGTCGAATTTGCTAGTCCGCAATCGATGTGAGGTATATTGACTGTTTGGCTGCCAGTAGTTCAGTTCAGTTTACCGCGAACTGTATTAATCAATGACAATAGCATCGTGAAATTGCGAATGCGATCACGTGACGAGTGACACGTGACTCACGATTGATCTACGGATAACCATGTTCATTGAGGATGAGCACTATCACGTGTTTTTGTATGATGTGTGATAAGCAATAGTAGTCATTGTCTTATCTTGCAGGGTGCCCTACACGTTGTTTCATGTCTATCACAATGACCACTATCAATGCATACAGTCTGGCCTGATGACACGGAGGGCAGCCTACTGGGAGCGTATGAAATGTGTTTCCTTATGTATAAATAGGTCACTAGACTGGCCACTTACCAGTTAATTAGATTCAGATCGATAGGAGTCAGTTATGACCTTTCTTTTATCTTGTAATGATGATTATATTTGCCGATTGTGTCGATTCGAATGGCTTTGATCTTTTCAGGTATAATTTTACCGGACAGCGTAAAAGGTAGAAAACAGACAAATGTATTTACATCTATAAACCTAGATCTTCCACAGCTGGCTACATAGTGATGTTTAAACAGTGTGGCACGATCCCATGGATGAGGTAGTTAACCAGATGTTAGGTTTATCAGTAAAGACAGGATTACAAATGTGCTCTTATACAAAAAACACTCTGATCACCTCAAGATTTAATCTACCGAACTATGTTACATCCTACACATTCAAAAGTCTATTTAGAAATGTGATATATCAGTGAATAGGTCTACTGTGTACTGTAGTAGACGAAACACAAATACAAATGTTCTAGACATTACACTCTTGAGCTGAGCCAACACATCCAACTAAGGATGTCAGACTTCTATGACTTTGATTACAATGGGATTGTCAGGGAAACTCTACGTCTTGTTGCTTCGCTAGTCAGACTTTTATATCAGAGGCTTCAAGATGGAATTCTCCAAACGAATCCCATTTCGTAGCATGAACCAATGAGGTTTACTGGAAGTTACCATCCTTTGAACAATGACATTTTTTCAAGTGTTAACAACCCTTAATTTTACTTCTTCTTCCGATTGCTTGTGTTTAACATGGTCTCAGATAATCCCCTGTCTGACATACCTCACATGTGCGTCATAGAGTTCCTTGTCCATGACTACTTCCAACAGTTGAATCATTCTGTTTCGTTACCAGTTTCTTTTTTTTCATGAAGCACCTGTTCATTACTCTCTACTAGTTATCTAAGTTCATGGTGCTGGAATTCACGCATAATGTTGTGACCGTAACCGATTGCTTTCCATAAAGCTACGGTTTTTTGACTATGAGTCTGCTTTCTGTCCGGATTCGAAAAGGCCTACTGAAACAACCCCTTACTTATGATCATAGGAAACCTGATGCGTAAGTATGGTCCGGTACATTTAATGATACACGGTCTTATGCACACGGTCGATCTGATACACCAAAAGATTTTGACAATCAAGCTGATCGATGCATCACAGTTCCACGATTTTCTGAGCATCGTGCTTGTGTTGTTACGCTCTCAGTGAGTTTATTCATAAGTCTGCTGGTCTGCACATTTATGCACATATGAACGCACACGTTTGTGTATAACTACGGTTTAACTCAAATAAGCTATGACTATTCATACTGTGTATCGGGTCAGACATGCCATCGTCTGTCTGAGTGGGCCTGGGGGAACCAGGCTATCTGCTCTGCAGAATATCATGCTCTAACAGAAGGCAACAGTAGCGGTAGATCACGTGATGTGACGAAACGTTATGCACATGTAATATTGTCTATCAGATGACATTCCTGTTAGGTACCGTTTGAATTGTCAATGAAGCATTTGTGAACACATGTTTTTTTCGTTCTAAAATACCCAATGAAGTCATGAGAAAGACAAATTAGTTTGATCATCAGGCTAATTACAACACAATAAATATGAAAACAGTAACTGGGGTGAGTCAGAAAAACGGTCAATAGAGGTTATGGACGGCGTGTTTGTTATCAGTTACGCAATCACTGTTCCAAATCGTTGATTTGATTGATTGTGGGCCAGTAACAGTAAATACGAAATGGTCACATGTTTTAGTGACTAAACGGGGGATGGTAACTGAACGAGTGATGAACTGTACTTCATGAAGACTAGAAATGCGTGCTTGTGTGTTCAGTTAGACCAATTGCTCGAGTCTGTATCATATAATGGTCGGGTCTATTGACCAAAAATAATGAATTGAGGTGGTCTCCTATCATCCCCTGGAAAAGAAGTCTTATCAGACTGTACTAACCATTAGAAAGTGCCAATACTGGTGGTTTTTCACGAACACTATACTGAAATGGCTGCCCATTAGGCACGGATTATCATCTTTTATCAGGTTAAAGTATATCTGGCATTTCACTGTTGCGTGTTCTGAAAACCGGTGATGTGGTTTGGTTATAACAATCTTCCGAACTACACATGTAATTTAAACGAATGTTCAGTGATCCACTTAGTGGACAGGGGGGTAGAAAAGAGGAAATTTATTTAACTATTAGAATGACCGGTTAATATGAATTGAATATCGCTCATAACCGATCGTAGCTTTCTCACTTCCATGGACATTTCAAAAAGAAGCACTTTACTCGAGTTTCCCTTTTGTCAGAGTTTGCCGATAGTAAATATCCTTGCAGCAGCCGAGATTAGAACTTCGACCAAGCTTTCATAGACCAGTCGTGTTAACCACTGCGTCATTAATTTCACATTAAGGACGATTGGATTATCATATATAAACTCCAAGCCACATCTGGTTATGAGTTAAGATCAAAGTACTCGATCATCACGAGAGGACACACAGTAACCATCATGTTAAACCAAGTCAATAACCCCACAACTTGGACTCCTCAATCAAGTGGAAATTCCCGATTCCATTTAAACTGCTGAACTACCAGTATGCGCATTCTCCATCTCCGAGTGTCATTTTGCTGTGAGTACTGACCGTCGACTTGGATGTTGTTGAAACTCAATATTTGATGGTTTACGGAACAGTACCAAGCCTTTGGAGTTTTTCGTCTCCATCACCTGATCTTCAAACAAATAACCCGGTTTTCATGTGTGTGTGTGTGTGTGTGTGTATGTGTGTGCAGCCTGATGTATCTTGTTCATTTCATCACTAACATGAATCCCCTTGATTCAAGTGCTTTCTTTATGAGCCACTGACACTGTTTTCTCAATAAACAAATCGAGTTACTCTTCTACTTAGTTTCAAGATGACCGGTGAATGAATGGGGTGTCGCTGGTCCACCTAAACTTGGAATACAATTGGTTTGAAATTGTTCCAGGCTCGAACCTGCGATCTTTGTACCAAACCTTCTACTTTGTTAGTGTTGTGACTTATCTGAAGAGTATATAGGACTTGGGTTAACCTCATAGAATCGACAATGTATGTTATTAAAAACCTAGGGTCTTTTATTTTTTCCCTGTCATTTAACATATAATTCATGGAGAACTGACCATATTTCACCAGCTTTTCTGGGTAAAACATTTTCCTGATCTCAATGATTCCTTTAGTGACTCGTTTCTGGTCCTTTGCGAAAAGTGCCACATCCTATTATGATAAGGGCGATAAACCTATATGTCATATATATTAGACATGTTGGATTCATATTCCTTATTGCGATGGTATGCCATCCTGAAAGCTGCACAATTAATTACAAATGTTTGTCCATTTAGTTTTGCACGGTTGAAAATGCAGCCATTCTCCATACTGGACAATGAGGTGCGATTCTGGAAACTGATAAATTGAATGTCCATAACCATTTTTGTGTATAAAAAACACAGAATACCTTGCAGTTTACCGTCCTGGAAACAGTCTTATTAATTACGTCTATGTGCAGCTACGTGATGTTATCAAGGTTTCTGTTTTGCTTTCATTTTAGACCCTAAAGCGGCGCTCAGCCTCAACTACCAGATGGAGGTATATCTAACTGTTAGGTAGTTTATGTATTGGCCATGTGGTGGAACGGAACGCATCCTGCTGTATGTCACGGAAACAAGTACACTGCAACACTCAATTCACCAAATTTGTAAGCTCCTACATAGCACGAGTTTTTACGTCGTGAGTAGTGTGCAACGAAAGCTCCATATTGTTGTTTTAAGCTCGCCTCCTTACTGCATAAACACCAAACAATGACAAGAGAACATCGTTATTCCAGTCTATTAGCGGTAGGCCACGCCTACGAAACAATGGCCGTACTGACTCAGACGGAGAAAGTGTTCCCTCTTTGTTAAGTGATAACTCTACCCACACACCATGACGGCTGTGTATGTCATTGTCCGTGGAATGGCGAATGCACCGCGTATGTGACCGGCCTATCAGAAAATGAATTACTTCAATTTTCATCCGTTGGTCTCAACGGCCCAGCGACGGCCGTGTTAGTGTGCTTTTACCATGGCCCGTGTGAACACACCCTTGTTGCTTTGACCGTGTGTATGTGCCTGAATTACGATATGCACACACACACATTTCATAACTCAGTTAGTAGTACGCAATGATTCACGTTCCGCGCATTTTATCCCCCTCAACCGTCATCTTATTCTTTCTCCGGCGTGTCCTCGCACTTTGGGGTAGAGACGATTAGGCACAAACCAAAAACTTGGTGGCCGTGTGCGAAACCGCTTCTTCGTGTGGGTGGTCGCAACGTGCGCACGCGTGCACCGTAGAGCGCAAAGCAGGTTGACGCAGCTGGCGTGTATGCATGTCGCGGTTGGTTGTCTGTCCTTCTATGCCTGTTCCGAAGGTCATGACCAACCCAATCTAATCGACATCCGCTCACTCTCCGCCGCTTTAGACCAATCAGCAAATGCAAACTAGCTTCGCTAGTTATCACAACATCCAACCCTGTCACACCACCCCGCGCGCGCGTGCAAACGCACTGGCATGTCTGTCTGTCTCTCCATCTATCTGCGGCGCAATGAAATGTTAGCGGCTTTCAGTGTGTGTCTCTCTCTCTCGCTCCTGCAGTGCCAGCCAGTCAGGCCTAAGCGTTGTAGACCAGGCGATCGAACTAGCCATACAAACGCAGACTGCACTCCCCTGCTGTCGCCTATCTGATCTCACCCTGCCGGCGCTTACTCGCACGCACACCGGCTCCGTGCCTGCTTGCGGCATTTTTCCGTTCGTTCTAGCGAGTGAAGCACGTCGCGCTCTCGACAAGTCTGGGTTTACAACGCCGATTGTGCACCTAAAATTTGAACTGTTCCTATTTGGATGTGATGAGTGACTGCGTCTAACTTATTCGTTTATGCAAAATTATTTGCCGTTCCATCTTCCCTCGATGCTGGCCGCAACTGCGAATGGTGGACCGACAACGTACGTGGCGATCAATGGGATGTTATCTACAACTCCAACTGGACACCATGTCGCCAATCCTGGATCTATGCTCACCATGCCGTCGGGGTTGACACCATCAGGCCTATTACCCGGTTCGAACATGGGACCAAACCCTTTCTTATTTCCGTCGACCACATTCCCCCATCTTTCGGGTGGGAATTTGGTGTGTGCTGCTGGTCCATTTCCGTCCTCTCCGTTTCACACTCCTCTCCTACCCTTCTTTACTTCAACCGCCGCAGGTGTGCTAGCAGGGAATCCGCCTATTTCCGCTCCATCCCCATTTTCCGCTCCATTGCCACAGCAGCTATTGCAACCGCAACACACAGGTCCTTCTTTGAACACATTTCCATCCGCCGTCTCCGTGACTTCGGTGATGGGTCAACTTGGATCCCAACCTCATTTGTTATCAGACCCGAATCAGATGACAATCAACACTATCTCTCCAAGCTTACTTCCCAATGCACTACCCCAGCATTCGATGTTGCTTTCCACACCTTCGCTCAATATTGGCAGTTCGTTAGCCAGTAATTCTAGTGACATTTTGACGTATGCACCGCCTTCCGTATCGTGTGTCTCTACCAGTGGAACAAACATACCAATCATGTCCAACTGTACCTATTCAGCCAACACGATCGCATCATCGGCAGGAAGTATGCACACTACCTTGAGTTCACCGATTCAGCTGCCGATATCACCGCCCTCTACGCCTCAGTCTTCTAGCCCCCATGGGAGTTCTGGTTCTGGACCTACTTACATCAACTCCAGTTTGCAAAGTTCGCTTAAGCTTGATAAATTCCAACCTGTTGTTTCCAATGGGACATTGGGACATAGATCTACTCACCCCACTACTCTGCTCTCTCTTGAGTCAGTGGACTTTCACCGTGATGAGATTCTCGATGCGATTGATAAGCTACGTGAGAGAAAAGCCCGTCCAGATTTCGAACGGATCTCTTGCATGCTTAAGCGACACCGAAATATCAATCCCGAACAAACTCAGTTGTGTTTGGGCAAACTTGCTGCCGCGGGCGCTGTGGTATGTGTAGATTACAAAGGAAATTTGAGCTATCGGAACCCGTCCAAGTGGCGTAAAACCGCAGTAACTTCTGGTGTCACCAACCCGGCCAGTATTAGTCAGAGATTGATCGAGGCTCTGCGTCGTCTCATGGCTGGAACTGTATACCAGCCCAATTGTGTTCCCGGTTCTGAACAGACCTTCGCATCTCTGTTACCGGCCCCGCCCGGTCCTAATGGCGGTTACAGTCTTTTTCAAATTGAACGCGCTCTCCAAGTTGTGGATAGTTCTGTCCCCAAAACAACTACAACGGGCGGTCTGTCTTCCAAACCGCTGCCTGAGTTGACTGGAGCGACTCTTCGAGTGTGTTTGGATCGCGAGGCGGTTCACGGCAAACTTGCGAAGACTCCTGATGGCCGTTATGTTTTAGACGAATCTGGTGAGCGTAAGCGACTAGCCAGCCTAGCGGCGTTGTCCAACAAAAAACCGTTACCACCACACAGCCTTTCCTCAAATTTCCTTTCGACACCTGGGAGCCATTCAAAGTACGTCAAACCCTCAGGTTCAGTCGCTCCCATAGCTCCTGCAGGAGAACAGGCCACCCGTCCGTTAGCTGCAAAACAACCTCAACCTGGTACCGTTTCGATTGCACCAGTTGGCAGCAGAACCATCAGTCCTTCTCCGTTGTTTAACCTTCCCCCTCGTCCATCCGGTATCAGTCGCCGAGGTCGTCCCCCCGGCTCGAAAAGTCGAAGGTGCTTGCCCAACGCGGACTGTGTCACTCTCTCCGAGAAAGTAAGTTATTGTGTATTGTAATCCACCTACTTATTACACTTGAGTAGTTAGGTGCTAACTTCTAGCTGTTTTACGTTCGCCTATCTAGTGAACGACCGCGGTTGCCTGTCTGTTGATTCAGGTTACGTGTGTTTATGTTGTATTTGCTACCAGTAAGCGCATAGACGACAATATGTGCACAGCCTTCTGGCATGTGCACAATTCACTGGCACTCGGTGTCTGTCTGTTTATCTTTCCGTTGTTTCGTCACATAGTATGACTGACACATGGTTAACAGCTGTCTGCTGCATCTACGACCGGCAATGTGCCCACCTCCATCACTAAATCAAGTGATTGTACAAACTGGGTGTTATTTTGAGTTTTATATGTTTAACAAATCACAAGTTGTGACCTTGGGCGACTCACCTTGTTTGCAACTGAGTTCATTACGTTTCGCCTGGCTAGGCTATTTCTATCTTTCAGCGATTCCGTTGCAAAATCACTCACGGATTAGTCAGTAGGAATTCATCCGCTAAGTGTTTCGAACCTCCGTAATTGGTTTTATAGGAATGGGGTTAGATACGAACTTTTTTTTCACTCTAAGCCTGACTACAGATTTATCGTAATTTAACTAATATGATAACCTTGTAAAAGTGCTGCCTGGTGGAGAATAACATTTGAAACTGTTGGTAGTCGTGTTTGTTCGCTTCAGACTGCGGGCTTGTTAGCCGTTGCTTTCCTTATCAATCGGACTGTGATAGTTTGTCCATAATTGTAATGACTGGGATAGTTAGGTGATGAGGATGTATGATACAAATCATCCAGCTGTTGGTTCTTGCTTCGGTTATCTCAAACACCACTCCTTACGATGGGAACTTATGGCAATATCCAGTCCATATATGTGGACTGGATGGTAGAAAACGCTCGTTGTGTAGAAGCGGAAAATTGAGTTTCCGGTTTATCCTGTAGTGTTTATCGGAACATCCTAGGTCAAACTAACGGACGGACAACCGTACACAGTCCTGACATTATGGTGTGCGTAGTTTGTTCAAGACCCAGCCATACCCTTCAACTTGCAGGCCATTTGGGCGTACGTAATTGACTGCCAACGTCTGCTTCTCGTACGTGGCCTATGTTCGCAGAGTCCCGACGTCTATCCGTGCTTGCCTGTCTGCCTGACGGGCTGACTCTGTTCCGTTGGCTTTCTCGCTTTGGTTTGCGTGTCGCGCTACCTCGGCATTTTCGCACTTGCCGCCCACCCCCTATCATATCGGGTCGCGCCCGCTCCGCTTCTACCACCTCTCCTCCCTCTCTTCCATGTACTGAGTCATCCATAAGCCGATTTTATCGATCGCAACCACATCTGCGTCTATGTGGTGCGCGTTTGGCTACGCACATCAACCCTACCCCTGATGTCTGCATAGGACGGAGACGTATTGGCCAACTGCTGGGTGGGGTTGTTATCGCGTCCACAAGACCGGGTAAGGTGTGCGTGGAAGACGGCCCAGTTCCGACCGGCCAAACACGCTGGCAGCATTAACGGCGGTCGTCCGACGCTGTATTCGTCATCGATGAGCGAGCAGACCGTGTAGATAGCTTACAGTTTCCCTTCCATAATCCTGAGGTGTAACCGTCGTTGACTGCTTTACCAAATAAACGTCGTGTTAGACTTGCGCCACGTTTCCTTATAGATGAGACCCGAATGTGCTTGCCACCCAATAGAAGATACATTTTCTCTGTTTACACTAATCTAATACACGGATAGGTTTTTGAACCGACGTAGTTTAGACGTTAAGCCAATTCGATGAATGTTAGTCTAATCAGGTTATGCACATATTCTTAATTCAGCGGGAGGGATTCCACATGCACTGCTTCTGGAGGAACTCAGAGGCAGAATCAGTCGAGTTTGTCTACTCCAAAATATGCTTCTACGGTTACCGATAGAGAGCTAATGTTTTTAATCTATCCTATGGTGACTGGCAAGACTCGAACTTGCGTCAGGGAACGCGTTCATATCTAGTGCATATACTTTCATGCACTTTCACTTACAGCTCGGCTGTTGTTTGCAAGGTGAGGCACCTTGATGTTGAATGTTTTAATATATCCGTAGCTATTGTTTTTTAATAAGGTTCCTTCCTGTCCCCTTCTTTTTTTCCCTTCTGTCTTCTTATACAGAGCTTGCATTTTGTTTTTCTTCATGGTTGTGTGGCAGTTAAGCATCAATGTGAACCATTGATGTATTGTTGTTTATAATGATAATGATGGTGCCATGCATTGTACTGAATGAATCGTGAAGTTGCAACAGAAGATGAAGGTAACCATCTCTAAGCTATTTTGCTTTTCTGTTGGTGAGTTAAGGTAGCGTTTCCTCTATTTGAGAACAGAGTACTCACATAAGAGACTGTTCATTGATGTTTCCGACTGTTCGTGTTCAACTCACACTACACTCGAGACTATACCATTTTTGTTTCTCAAGGAACACCCGTAAACTATCTTTCTGAACCAAATCAATTTGTCCAGATCAAAATAAAGCTGTTTAAGAAGCTGTCGTCTGTATACAGAAGTGATGGTAACCGATTTTCTGGAAACGGCCCGCCAGGCCTCTCTCCAGGTTTCGGCTCTGGGAACGACCGTCAGCAGAGGTTGCGGGTGAAATCAACGGTCTTTTCCGGCTGATAAGTATCCATGGTATTTAACAGGGGAAACCCAAAACACGGCAGATTCACACCCTGATATTTCGTGAAATGGCACGTGTGCTCATTGTCGGCGCTACGTTATGCTGCTTAGTACCTATCGACTTAGGTTATTCAGCCGAAGACTCTGATCGCCTCAATAATCCCTGGACAATAAAACAATATTTCGGTCATAGACAACAGCAGCAAAGGAGCAAGTGATCTACCCGGTTTGAAAAAACGGATCAGGAGCATTTTGCATCGCTCGGTTTTCCCGGACCAAACATGACAAAAAGATGGCTCCCGCTCACAATTCACCACACTTTTTCATACAGCATCTGTATATACATTCACCGGGAGCGAATGAGATAATTCACTAAAATATGCTAAAGGCTGATGGAAAATTCCTAATTTCAGAATAACGTACAGGCAACAGGTAATTTGGTTCATTGGTAACGCTGACCTCCTGACCTCTGACGAAGCTACTGTGTCAATAGTGTGAATTTATCAAAAAGTCTAATTACTGATCGCCTACAAGTTATTCTGAAACAATTTGTTCTTAATACTACTATTGCCTAAGCCTTTGTTTACCGCTGGATACCGATCGACTGGTTAACGTTTACCGAGTATTGTTCATTCATTTAATCACAATTTCACCCGACTTAATACAATTCATTCAGACTCATGCTAACTAACATGGAGTGTTCTTAAAATAATTGTTTAGCAGATGTTTCGTCATTGATTTTCCTACTTCGTTGGTTTCTTACATCAACCAGTATCAAAACGCGTACAGTGCTAGGGCTATCTTATCCCGTCGAATCCTTGATCTATCAGTTTTTAGTTCAGGTCTACTCACCTGTCGCAGCTTCACCTAGCTGGATACCTTTTTTCGAGTATCGTGTATGATTGAGCAAAAAGGGACATCTCAACCAGTGCGAATTCATCAGCTGCTCTCTGACGGTACCCACATCCCGAGTTGCAAATAGTCTTGACCACTGCTAGCAAGAATCTGCTCTTAAAACAGACAGCAGTATTGTTCTCGTTTATTAATATCTTTGATGAAAATCAGTCAACTGATTCACTTGTGAATGCTGTTGATAAGTTCTACGATGTATGGTTTAATCTGCTGTTGTCTTCAAGAGCTCTACTCTTAGACACGAAGGTGACTGCAGTTTCATATTCCAGGGGATCAATCATTCGACTACGCAATTGATGTTTTGTGGAATGAAGGTTAGGTTACCAAACGAGCCAACGAAAGCCACCGATATTGATAGACTTATGAAGTTTCACACGAACCAATACGTCTTTCACAATTTCGTTCGACAGGATAAGATAGCCCTAGCACTGTACGCGTTTTGATACTGG
>LOND01000239.1:25167-36634 GCA_014220965.1 Paragonimus kellicotti
CCCCATGGACATTCCGAGGATAGCAGTCGTAAAACCATTTGGACCATTCAAATCTTAACGCATGCCATCTAGTCTTAGCATCACTTTTCAAGCTTCCAGACGTTTTATACACGATGTATGTTGTGGACTGGATGGTGCTAATTTATACTTGGATGATGTCTTGTTCACCAGCTCGTCAGGGGAAGAACATTGCATGCATTTGTGTTCATTGTTCACGGGTTAATCGTGTCATGGGTTTATAGTCCACTTATTTACGAGCGGAGTCGAAACTCGTCCTGACAAAGTGCAAGCAATGGTGGACGACGCCAAGCACACACCCTTCAAACGACTTCGCCGGTTCGATGGTTTAGTTGGATTTTCTCTCTATTTCATTCTTAATTGTGCTCATCTAATGCAACCGCTCACCGACCTTCCCACAGGCGAGGTACGCTCATTTTCGTCCATAGGTTCAGCATAAAATGTCTTTATTGGGTTAAAAACAGCTATCACCAATATGGTATCGTTGTCACATTATCAGTCATCAGCCCCTTTGGCACTAGTCATAGATGCATCGAACCAGATTTTAGAAGCAGTCCTACAGCAGCAACTGGGTGACGACTGGTGCTCGCTAGTCTTGTTTTTAAGCGTTTACAACCAACCACGTCACGGTATAGTGCTTCATAGAGGCACCACTAGCCATATATCTCGGTGTCCGCCACTTTCGACGTTCCTGAAGGCAAATTTTTCATCGTTTCCACAGATCACAAGCCACTAACGTACGCCTTATGCTCGACATCCGACAGGTACTCCTCTAGAAAGACTCAGCACCTGACCTATGTTGCTTAGTTCACGACCGATATCCGTCACATCTCAGGTATTGCGAACCCAGTCGCCGATGCTCTCTCGCGCATCAATGCTACAATAAGCACGGCAGACAGCTCAGTCGATCTGACAGCGATCGCAGCTGCACAGGACAACGATCCGGAGATAGAACAACTCCGTCGCTTAACCCCCAGCAAACTAGAACGCGTCTCTATACATTCGTCCGAAGGGATGGGTATTTATGACACTTCACAAAATATCACCCTCCCAGTGACTCCGTTGGCTTTCCATCGCCAAATTTTGCAACGTTACTCAACAAACTTCACCCAAGCACACGTTCTACAATCAGGCTGATCACGGAATGTTTTATCTGGCGCAATGTCACTCGTGACATCCGCACCTGGTCAAAAGCGTGTATGCATTGTCACCAGTCATCGCCACACGCGTGCCACATTGGACAGCTTTGCGGCCCCCGACGAGCGTTTCCATCATGTGTATGTTGGCCAGTTCGGACTCCTACCACATTCCAGTAGGTATACGTTTACGTTAACGTAGATAGACTAGTTTGCACGTTGACCCGAAGCTATATCGACTCTAAAACTGCCAGTCAGATACCATCGCACGAATATTTTTAGAACGTTAGGTCACCGAGTTTGGTTGTTCCACCATAGTGACGACTGACTACGGGTCATATTTTGGATTGGCCATCACATCATTTCTTAATGCACTATGACGCAGTCGGATTCGCAATACCGTTTACTACCATGCAGTTGATTTATTGGTTGGGCGTGTTCGTCGGTAGCTGGGAGGTTCTCTAACGGCTAGCATCAATTCTTCACGGCAAGAAGTGTTGCCGTTGGTCCTGTTAGTACCCGAAACACGTTGAAACCCGATTGCCATACTACCCTCGCTCAGTTAATCCGTGCGGGCCCGTTATCTTTGCTCAGAGAGCTGGTTTCGGCAAACAAAACGGAACCCATCAACTTCGCCGATCATGGTGAGCGCTTGGCCCAACACGTGTGACAACTCTGACCGACCTGGAATAAGATGCTTCCGAAAACGACTGTTAAGTGCTGGCGTTATGGTAGAATCATTTAAACTAAGATGGCTCTCCTCGCTGTGTTCAATGGTGAGCCACGAAATTAGAAAGGAGCATTTGGGAACCGAGTGTGCTGTCGAAAGAAGCAACTCTTGGGCTTGCCACCGGAATTTAACATTGATATGCATGCGGATGGAGATCCTGTTATGGGAATTAAGACGATTCTAACGGTCGAGTAAAGTGTTGACGGAATTCATGAATCTGAACAGGAGACAGAGAAGGACTCTGGTGACGTGATCCATCCAATACCTAATACTCTACCGAAAGAACGCACTACGAGGCTTCCATGCTTTACGTCTGTCTCTTTGGCGTGAAGATTATCGCTCGGATATTATGGAGAACAAAACGAATTAAAGAAAACGGAGACGGGTATCCAGTTTATTATTTTTTCAGTCAGACGGTGTTCACCAACTTTTTTTCTTCGAGTTGGACATCACTCACAGTTGATCACAGTCTTGGCATTCGGACAGACTTTCCAGCCAGTCTGTTTCAAAAAGAAGCGCCAGATTCGAAATTTTGCTCTTGTTAGAGCTCGTCAGGAGTGCATATCCTCGCAAAAGTGATGAACATTAACACAAACAAAACTCGAGCCTACTGCTTCTTTTCGAAAGAGGTAGACTGGAATGTCTTACTTAATGCGAAGGCTGCGATTCAATGTCAGCGACGTTCAGCTTGAAAGTAACCAAATCCCCCACAATCAGAAAAAATCGTTTACTGACAATAAATGCATATAAAAGCTTTAGAGCAATTTGTTCCCTTCATGAACTTGAATAAGACAATGAGAAGACGTAAATCATGTGATGTTCTCCCGGATCCTATAACGCTGTAAAACTATGCATAATACAGAACCAAGGCCTTACCAGTCTCCTCGGCTACGAACAAACAGCCCACGTCTGTCACATCCCATTGTTTATACAAATATTCATGTAGTTGCAGTATGAGCTACATAGGGAGGACAAACCGACAGCTAGCTTCTCGTATCAAGGAACACGTTCCCAAGTGGCTGGAAACACAATTGAAACGCCAGGCGCGTGTATAGAGGCCGACGGACGGCACCCAGCGTCATCAATAGCAAAACATAATCCAAACAGGACACAGAGTCAAGGTTTGTGACGCATTCTCTGTGATTTTTCGAAGCCACCGGAAACGCATCCTCCAGTTTGCTGAGGCTTTGGCTATCAGACGTCATAATCCCCCTGTATGTTCAAAAACGATTTGTGTTGAGTTGGCTGCCCTGGTAGTCAACATCCCCATTTGTTTAATCTTCATGTCTGTCTGTCTAATCCCTTGAGCCATTATTTCCGCCCTATGGAACCTTATCTTAATGTTTAAAATTAGTTACATGTCCATGTGTGATCAGAATGTACGAAGGGAACATCACATGACTTACGTCTTCTCATTGTCTTATTCAAGCATATAAAAGCATTAAAATACTTACAAAGGGATCAAAGCATCATCTTTCTGCCTCCTGTTAAAAGTCAGGCGTGGTCGTTTTCAATAGAACAGGTTACGTGGCCAAGGTGGCTTTCATTTTATCGGACGATAATAAATTGTGTCGGGGTCAGAATCAAAAGAATACAGTCCAACTGATAAAAAGAGATACCGCAAATTATTTACAGGATCTAAAAACTGGCGGCTGGATTGATCAGCAGGTGTATCAAGAGGTAGAACCCAGAAGGACACAGACTTCACGCATATATGACTTCCCAAAATTTGTAAATCCGGAATTCCGATGCGAACCACTTTATCAATGATGAACTCGGTTTATTACAGTCCAGCGAAATGGTCAGTGGACGTTCTTGGGCTTGTCAGAGCCCATTTGTGCATGCATAGCTTGAAGGACATCTTGAGTTGTTACAGGGGAGAAAATGGCATCTTTGGATATGCGGTCTTTGTTTACCAATGTACCTCTAGCTAAAGCGATTGACATCACCCATGATTGTGATGGAACACCAAATCACACTCGATCTACATGTGCTTCGTCTATACAGACTTCCCATTCTGTGAACTAAAAGCGTACAAATTGTATTCAGTGGGCAGTTTCATTGCCAGGTGGATGGCAGAGCCATGGGTATGCGATGATCGATATGCTCATAGCCTTTCTTGGAAAGAAGGTGCAAACCAGCATAAGCCTAACGCGTCTCCACGTGGGCGAATCTGCGAATCAGACAGTCAGATTGGATCTACGTGCATGCATCTCAACAGCTTGCACCCCAATCTTAAGTTTACTGCTGAAATCGACGAGGACAACCAGTTTCTATTTTTAGATGTCCGGCCTAACAGACGTGGATAGTCAACGAAAAGAGACATGGACTACTCAAGTATTGCAATTCATCAGTTTTGCACTAGTTATGCATAAGGATAGGCTCGTGCGAACATTACGCCACAGAGTTCGCAGGATTTGTTCGGATGAAAGTATACCCGAAGAGCTCAATTTCTGACTAAAAATGATTAACCTGTAGATTTTGTAGAAAAGCATTCTAAACCAAATGGCGCTCGATTAGCCATCACAACAGTATCTCCTAGGCTACTGTACATATATTTACCCTCCAAGGGTGAGGATGCAGCACTCTTGATAAGACGAAGACACAAGTCGACCCTGAACCACGCATATACGTCAGCTTAGCTCATCGTGTTACATTCAACGACACACGTGCCTTCAACTCCGAAAAAAGATACCGTGTCTCCATTCGCCAATCAAACCTTGTTTATGAGTTATGAACATTGGTCCAACACAATTTGAAAAAGGCTAACAGAAGCACGTAAGATGACTTGCGCAATGACATTTCTTTCGCATCTCATCGGTTACTTTTGCGAAATTAACATACACATTATATAGTGGGAGAGCAAGCAGCTAGGCGAAATCGATCTAATCATGTCTGAGGCAGTCAATCAAACGTATGTATGTCAGTAGGTGTATTTGTCATAAAATTTAACAACTGATGAACCTCTCCTATCATTTCTTTAGCCCATATTGCGTTATCTTTTCAGTGAGTGTAAATCGACCGATGTGTATAGATTTTCCAACAATATCTCACCTCTTTCATTCCATCTGTATGGCGTTTTAACCATCTGTCTTTCTTTCTGAGTAATTATTATCCTTTTGGCCCACAGCAATTCTACTATGTTGCGTCAAATTCATGTTACTTGTTAATGAGTATGCTTCAGTTGCATCTTGATGCTTCCGCTTTGGTCACCTGACTGACTGTCTCAGACATGATTAGATCGATTTCGCCTAGCTGCTTGCTCCCCACTATATAATGTGTATGTTAATTTCGCAAAAGTAACCGATGAGATGCGAACGAAATGTCATTGCGTAAAACATTTAACATTCTATTGTTGACCTTATTCAACACTACTTATTAATTTACTTGTATATTACGATTGCAGAACTCAAGCCATACAGTGAGAGGCCTACACACTGGAATAACGGAGCACATTCCGAAATAGCTTCCGGATAGCAAAATCGGAACTGCAAAGAGTGCAAATTCCACGCTCAAAAACTATACGCTGAAACACTTACGCACTGATGATGTCACCTCGTTTGGTGATGAAACGTTTGCAACCTAAATGCCAAGCTCGGCGAACATACCAATACCAAAACCATCAACCCGAGCTACGAACGACACCACCACTGTTCACAACTATCAGAAAAGTGCCATGGTAAAATACTAGCTCCAATCTAGCCACCCAGTGAGTCCCTCGAAGGCGTTCCGTGTTGTTTGTCAGACTGTAGACAAACGCACTCTTCCGAGACCATGGCCATACACTTTAATAAGCCACCTTCGTGTGTCCAGAAGCAGATGGTAATGAACTTAGCGTTGACTTGGCAACATGCTGTACGGGGACCGATAACTAATTTTTATATTTTAATCCATCATCTCTTCATTGTCGAATTCTTGTTATTTTTCCACTGTGCTCATATTTTCTTTGCCTTTAGTTCGCTCGCGCGAATCCAATATAAATTGACCGGTTGAATTGAGTGTTCACATTACTTGCCGACAGAATAGTGTATGCACGAAATTTGAATCACTTACTCATCTGTCTATTACCAATCTTCACTTCTTCTATTTCCCTGCCCATCTTGTTTCTTCGTACGTTGCGAAAAAGTTCAAATATTCGACGTCATACACGTCCCTAGAACTGTGCTGATTGCCAGCTAGACAAGCTCTATTGTACGCACCTATTTGACGTATCCATTTGGTTATCACTTCGTGTAATGTAAATAACGACAGTGAACGATGTTGCTCGAGCATACACCTTACGTAACAATTTTGACCTTATTCAGATACCATACTACTTATCAGTAAGCTATTTTCCAATTGATGTGCGATTCGTGTAGCCTCGAGAAAAACGCTTGAATGACTTTGCATTAACTCAGTATGACTTTGGCAGACCTTCGACGCGTGTCTTTCAAGAGCACGTGCGTTAACAAAGAGGCATAGGGAAAGTACACAGCAACAAAATAATCCGTTCATCTATAAAAATGAATCCAGAGCATCAAAACTAGGAAAAGTAAATTAACTGTTTTTCAATACAACTTCGGATAGAACGAAAGATGTTTCGCTCAATTTTGCCACTTCATTATCGTCCAAGTGCAAAATATGTAAACAGTGCTTATAGTTTTACACACTGACATGTTGCTGATAAAATACCAGAAAATACATGAACTTCTCAGATAATTGTTTTTGATACGTACACAGTTTACAGTAGACCGGCGAGTAGCTACTCAGTTTAAGTTTCAGCGCATTGTCCCAGTGACAACGGGACTCGGCATACGTCAAGTCACGTGATCAGGGCCGAATGAATTAATTGCGGCCTGCGTTATAAGCCTATCAAAGGTAGCTGTTCGGTTCTCATATTTCGTTTGTGGTTGTATCAGTCACTTCCTGCGAAGTACTTTGTGGCTGCCTTTTAGCAAAATGTTGCCCTGCGTGTACGTAGCTTGGCTTAGCACTCAAAACGACCATGTATAGTTTTGTCCAACTATGCGCGATTGTAACATAGGTGCACAGATAGCAATGTGTAACAAAGTGCCATCAAATCTACATTGAGAGAAAAACGATAAGGGGTGGAAAAATAAACGTAAATGAAATAAACTAACTCGCTCCAGTAGTGCTTGTATTCGTGACAGCCTTCTAGGCGTCGGCTCGTAATCGATAGCCATGGTAATGCGGTACCCATGTCTGCTGGTCTTCACTCGTTCTATCAGTTGCCCTTCGTAGGCTTGAAGAATGTGCTTGTAAAAACCGTAACTAGGACATGAGACATACCCGATTCGTTCCAGTCAATTATTGGAGCTGCACCTTTCCGAAGTAGTTTGAAATGAACAGATCAGTCTGGAAAATGCAAACGCAGGAATATAGTTGACAGAATGAGAAAAGCCCCGGTAAAAATGGTTGCAGAAAATAAGTCTCGAACTTGCTTAATGTGCGTGAAATGGATGTAAGACGGAGTGTACCAACTCATGTTGTAAAACACAGTTTAGAGTAAAGTCGCAGTTCTAGAAGATAACGCTACTGGATTCATAATGTTTGTCTTGAAATAGTAGGGTTAATTAATTGTAAGTAACCGATCAACTAGCTCTTTCCAGGTTAAGTTTAACAACACCAACATACAGACGGCCAATCCACTCGTCACCAAAGTTGACTGCATCAAAGTATCTGGATGCAACTCAGGAGGTTAAAAATAACGTACGATCCGCTAACGGGCATACAGTTATAACGAGCCGAGAAGGAACAGCTAGAAACACGCAATGGTATGTACGGACGTAACTAGCTGACTTAATGGCAGCTTGCGAAATTCACACTAACATCAACTTATAGTCTGTACAATAATACTGACAATCGTGTCTAGAGCGTGCCATTTAATTATTCCTAAGAAGGTGTCCTGATAGGTTACCCGCAGACACATTCGTCTGTTCATCTGTACAGAGATTCTTTTCTGTATACAACAAAACGAGACCGTAAAATTATTTGGATGAAATACCCATATCGCAGTTCTGATTGGAGATCAACTCAAGACAAACTTCAACCGTCTCATGGAAGGGAAAGATTTTGAAAGAGGAATCGATGTCAATGCAATGCATGAGTTGTGAAGTCACCGACACGTGTTCTGATGTTCCTGATAGGTTTGAGGGATCTTTTTGGTACCGGGGCATAACAGTTTGTCGAGAGGACTCAAAATGTCCACCAATCAACGAGCAACGTTATGGCAAACCAGATGGTTCGTGTGCCAAGTTGGACTCAGATGTTTTCCGTCCTTCTAGATAGCATAATACCTTATGTGAGTGTATGTGTGCTGGCTAACTACCTGTCTCTCCTTGTGTAATATGCGTTTGGGACCGATGAGAACAAACCGGAAGTTAACCGCACATCACAAAATATTTTCCTTTGTGACTGACTTAGAGTTGGTTTCAACAGGGCGAGGTGAAAGTATCCATCAGTCTACGCTTTGGCCTCCTTTGGCTGAGATCACAGATACGCCCACGTAGACGGCACGGAGATTACGTTGAGAACAAGAAAGAATCACACGCTCAGAATGAGGCAATACGGACGGGCTTGGCGTCAATACTGGTTTTTCTCGCATTGGTACAGAAGGGGTTAGATTCCTGGGTAGAAGCCAGACACAAACTAACCTCTTTGGTACTGTACGTGATGTCGCACCAGTCTTATTTATCAACCATACTCACAGATATGGACAGCTAACAGTGGTCATTCTTGATGTATAAGTCTTACTGGAATTACTCATTCGTTCTCGACGATGTCGTTGTAGCAGATTGGTAATGCTCTCTCAGTCAGCAGATGCGATTTCACGTTGGTGTTGCGGAAGTGAAGATAGTGGCTGACCAATGGTTTCTTCTGTTGTAATCTATATTCTAATGAATCCCCCGGGTGACGTTTCTCATGAACATACAAGAAAGCATAGCCTTTTCCTGACCCAACTTTCAGCGTGAAGCTAATTCTAGTATGAGCCCGGCTGAAGTGCGCTTATACATTACCGTTGCTTCTTGATCCGGCCGGAACATTAATGGTGCCGTGAACTCAACGTCAACATAGAGTGTACTGATTGATAGAATGTGTTAGTCAGTCAACATCAAGCCAGTTTGTCAGTGTGCACGTAAAACAAAGCCAAAACGATGTGCATAGCTTATTGGATCTTACATTTATCACATTTACTACTAATATTGGATCAGTTCAAGTATACCAGGATCAGAACTTCCTTGAGCAAAATCACCAAGACTGTCTTAGCCTCAGATATAAAAGCCCGACACAACCATTGCTGGTTGGGGGGTGCAGGAGTAAGTCTGTATTCATGTTTTTTACTGATCCGTTTCAAATCGAAACCACAATATTGCTTCTATCCTTGGTTGTAGTCGGGCAATCATTCACAGATCTCAGCCTGAAAACACACCAGCGGTTGTCGCAAACTGACAATAGGATCGCTGGCTAAGTGGATGAAGGATTTAGCTCGCGTACAAGTCAACTTAACGAAAGCAAACGATTCTAGACTGATCTGGGCTGACCCGGTGGGAACTTGAACTGGCCAATCTGAAAGCCGTTGTGCTACGCAATGGTCTTACACTCTCTCTACACAAGTCAAGGACATATACAGATACTTGCGCGTATGTAATAGTGTAAACGGCTGCTGAGAACTTGGCATTTTCGTGTAATTAGGCGGAACGGTTGAATGAAATGTGGAACATTCAAAACCTTCAGGAATTTAAATAGTGTGCATGTGTCAATTCGGGTGACCAAGCTGCTCATGAACAACGTGAGTGTGGGCGGAAAAGCAGAGCTAATTAAGATATTCCAATCATAAAAGACTGTTTCGCGAGTGAACTCGCGGAGTTCTGATAGGACTGAGGAAAATATGAACAGTTGTGTCCCAACTCGCATGGATACTGAATAAACAATTATTATAAACAACATTGTACTGTATGAGAATGGCCACTAATTAGCGAGGCACGACATGACGCAGGTATAACAGAGGGGGTGCACCTTAGGTCTGAAAAGGATTGCGGTTACTGATGGCAAAAAGCAGAAAAAACATGGAATCGTGAGGTTTTTCCACCTGAAATTAAGTCAATTCGAAATTAAAATGACTCACATGTTTAGCTGCAATAAGCAGATTCGGGATGAGCTTTTGTGTAAGTCCATTTGACATCATTCGATCTAGTAGAGGTGCCACATCGCTCCATTCTCCGCATATTAAGATTCGTCTTTCAAAGGAATCTGAAACGCATAACGTTATTTATTTGACAATTAAGTTCACGCACACACACACACACACCGTTGATTTAGATGCTGAATTGTGCTTTGTAGTTTGTCTAACAGCAGATGTCATGCACTAGTGGGTTCCCAATCGTGGAGATGCACTGAGTCTATGAAGGCAAACTAAAACATCAGCTACATCAGGCTTTGATTTTAGACCAATGCCTGGCCATCTTTACCGGTTGGCTTCGGTTTCTGCTCCCTACAACCCACCTGTAGAAGCCAGTGACTTTGATGGCTCCGGTTCGCGTTAGGTACGGAGAGGAAGATTCGTTGTCTGACAAGCGTGTAGGACAAATAGTGATTCAATCATATACGTGCTGTTCAAATATACCCGGAGATTTCATCAGAAGTCAAAACGTGGCGAACAAGCTCGTTTTCGGTGTGTCATCTTCAGGCCAAATACAACACAATAACTATGACATTAGTTGTCAAGTCAGGATTGTTCGCAAATATTAATGCTCAAGAGCAAATAATCCGCGGGCAACCTTCACTGGAACTGATCACGATCCATGACCATAAGAAAAAGCATGTTGTCATAGGTGACGCCGGTCACCAAACGCCATTGTGGTCTCTGAAATACGACTGATGCTCGTTTCAAACACTTTCATCAGACCGTTTGCTATTAATAAGCTAGATAGAATTACTCGTTAGCTTTAGCATACAACTATCAATGGAGTGCGAAGGCGCAGACGCAGACGCCTGGCGATTCTGATTAGTAATTCACACTTCTTGGAGGCAAGAAAATCAGTACTATTTATTTCAATCTGTTTTGAATCTCCTGTGAATTATAACACATGGAATGATAACGTCCGCATAATGCAACTGACGAAATTTTATCAGCGGAAAAAGGACAAAAATATGCTGGCACGTTTGCCTCCCAGTAATTTCTCCAGGTTACCATCCATGTAAAGGTAAATACGAAGAGGTAATTGTGAGAAATGTTAGCGAAAGTCGCTGATGAACTGTATAGGTCCTCTTAAGTTTATCGGGCACATACATTTCTCGATGTTTTTCCGTATAAAGTCTGTATAAATTTCGCATACCTGTCGGACATATGCTTCATCTTTAGACAAGTTCAGAGAGTAGCTCTACTACTGAGGTCGAAGACCTAAGAAATGTATAAGACAACAATTAACATTTGCCCCTCAATAACGACGTTGACTACTTAGTGACGATTTGATCAATACAACCACAGCTAAGGCAGAAACCGTGCTGTTCTCTCTGTTTCTCTTACTCCGCGAATTTAAAAAGCCTAGAAAAGATCAAGCTAAAGAGAACATAACACAGCATA
>LOND01000239.1:69922-88062 GCA_014220965.1 Paragonimus kellicotti
GATGTTGTCGTTGTTTGGCCGAGTTGTCTGTGAAGTGAGTGCACTTAATGATGCGGGGCAGTGAAAGCCGTAAGGAAGCTGTCTTGCTGATGACGCCTTACTTTCACTTACAGCTCGGTTGTTTGTTTGCAAGGTGTAGGCACCTTGATGTTGAGTTTGCGAATATAGACGTAGCTATTTTTAGTAGTCAGGTCCCTTCCTGTTCCCTTCTTCTTCTTTTCTCTCATCCTATACAGGGTTCGTTTTTCTTCTTCTGTTATTCATGGTTGTGGTAACACCAGTGAGAACCACTGATGTATTGCTATCTATGTGATGATACTGTAGTGGGTTATCAAGCAGGAGGTGAGAGTATTCCAACACTTGGCGGAATACCTCAACGCGGGGGGGGAGGTCCGTCCAAAAGCCCACAGCGAGCAGATCGGGGACAACGTGGGCGACCGGATGAGTCATCGCTCGACTGGATCGGATCAACGGGCGAGGCATGGCAGGCAAAATAAGATGGATGACCTGATCGGGGCGCCGTTATTCCAACACTCAAAGGAATATCTCGACACGGCCGCGGAATACGGTCAAAGCCCACAGTGGATAGATTGCGGACAACACGAGCGACCGGACGAGCTATCGCTCAACAAGATCGGACTAACGGACGAGGAGTGGCAGGCGGAAACCCCCCGGTAGAAGGCGCCGATCACACACGTAAACCGGGCAGAAGTGCACACGACGTGTGAGCGGAAACCTGGGGTGTTGTGGACTGGAATGATGACTCATAAACGCGAGCGCATGCGTAGCATGGTAACTATCGTGTTGGACAATAAAGATTGTGCTTTATTGGACGCCTTTTTCGCTACAATATTTCTGCTGTACGATCCACCAGGCGCTAAACTCATGTCAATAGTATATAATCGTATCAGGCAACTGACAAGCTGTGGGATTGTGAGGAAGAACAGAATAAACAGAGGCTCTCATAAGGAAGTTTATGGCAAACCGCTTGTCGCACAGTAACAATCAGAAAATGCACTGTTGATTTTTACATTAAAGTGACGATTTTGAAGGTTATCAGTAAGTCATATACACGCGAGATCATCGATACCACATTTACGGAGCCTTATACACACTGTTACGTCCATCCGATCAAAGACTGAAAAAAAACAATGAAGACAACAACAACAACTGGTTTGCTTTTATCAACCGTCTTTGTCCATTCTTTCCGAGTAGCAAAGAGATTAATAGCGTACGAAAACCCCTTTTGGAATCTCTGCCGATTGTCAAGCGATAGTGTAAATTGAAGTAAACGTTAGTGTTACTTGTAATCAATTGTGCTTTCCAAGGTTTCTGAGGCAAGCGTCAGTAATAGGAACGGTCTGTCACTAGCGGGCTAGCTGGATTATTTCGTTTAAAGGTGGGTGATAATGTATACACCATCCAATCTTTAGAGAGTCCGCCATACCACAGGGATGGACTATTCAAAATACAGTGATCTCAACAACTTCCTAGCGTATTAATTTAGTGTTTTTGTATAACAGGCAGTTTCGTTGTGAGTAGTATACTACTCACAAGCGACATTCGGGAACAAAGGGCAAGCCTCAACGCCAGGAAGACGACGGACCAGAAGCGACTATCGGAATAGTGTGTACGCACTATGGGGGAAGTGCCACCAGGGCGAATGACAACGTACTGCTACCCAATGTGTGTGAATGCACGTCAGCCGTGCAAATGAGTGTACGTGTTCGTGGTCCCATGTTTAACATAACCTGTACGGGAGTTCGTGTAATAAACAACTTTGCAGGCCAAGCGTCTTTTGCGGTCACAACAGTATCACACAGAAAACGAGATTAAGCTTGGTTTCATAAGACATTGGCAGATTTTGAAATACTCGGACACCTATAGTGTTAATATTGGGAGCAGGTGTTGGATTTGTGATGTTGATATTGCCCACCGAGAACATTCGTGGAGTATCTGTTTGTGAATGTCATCCCACCTGTGTGAAGTAAGAAATACGAAAATGGTTTTTAGTGTTGAAAGCTACGATGTTGCAACATTTTTTTGGGATTCGCGTTAAGCATTTTATTCAAGTTTAGCTGATACCGACGTTTATCATTTCGTACAGCAATTGTTGTTCGGTTACGAACTAAGCACTGCCTATTGTTTATCAGTTCTCCCGGGTTGGTACATTTCTCAAACTGATTGATTTAGTGGCGATCGTTTCAAAGATCACGAAGAGCGTAAGTGACCATTAGTAACGCAGGCTTCTGATTCGATTCGCACTGTTACCTGACAATCAACATGGATCCCGAAAGTGGAAAATTTTACTTCAAGACTTGGGTATCCCCATTCCAACGTTCTTCACTGCAGGTGGTGTGCTCGAAACTAAGAACCTTTCCACATATTTGGGTAGCACCACCTCGAAAGTTTCTATCAGTGAGAATGTTGCAGAGGATAGCTCCCCTTGTCAACCGGAGTCATCTGCGGCGTCCAAAAGACGTCCAGTTGTCGCTGAAAGGAAGGGTACATGATTATGTACGTTGTTTTGCTCCATGGTTCGCCAACGTGGACCGTTCGTAACAAATATACCGACAGACTTGCCACGTTTGACCATCACTGTCCTTGCCAGTTAGTTCAAATCAAATGAGATGATCTCGTGATCAATGGGGCCGTTTGCCGGCGCGTATTCAGGAACGCTCGGGATGCATGATTAATTGGCCGACTAATCACACTCTACAACCTCCAGTGTTTGGGTCACGCATTCCAAATGCCGGCTGATCGCTTGCCGCGCCGGACACTACTTAATGAGACCATAAACAATTGGGTAGAACCACGTGGTGATCAAGCATAAACAGCTAAGCAATTTGAAGACCGTGACCAGTTCGTTAAGTAAAATGAGCAAGTCATCCACCCAGAAGCACTACCCGAGATGACAGTGTGTCGCAATCAGGGGCATACCTGCATTCATACCATTTCTAGTTCTTCCACCTAGCAATGTTTTATCAATCCTTTTATTGGGGTCTTCTCCCTGCAGGTTATTCCACGTCACTGTTGCGATCAGTCGCTGCCCAAGCCACAGTATCTTCAGGTATGGTTCATGGCCGTTGTAAACGAATGAATGACTTTACTGCCAGCAAGCATTTTGTGTGGCGCCGAAGTGGATGCCCTTTCACCCGGGCCGTCTGTGTTGCATAATCGAGACATGCTTGTGGACAATTTTAACAGTGACGGCCACGATGCGCTACCACTGAGTGACAAACCGACTGCTGCACCAGTTCAATGGAGATCGTTAGGCTCTCTGATAAGGGATACATGGTCCGTTTTGAAAAAGTTGGTTACAAAGTTTCGGATGGGAGAGAGTACTTGTACTTCGTTTAGTAATTCAAATGAGTTCATGACCACTACGGTTGACAGAAATGTTGATTTGTACTTACTTCTCGAAACTCTTTTGTCTTATGAGGAAGAGATGGACATAGGTGTATAGATATTTGACGGAATTTACATTAGTGTACCGTCCTTGAAAGTCTGCTTTCAATGACTTGAAGCCTTGGTCGAATTCAATCTGTTCTTTGCTCGTAGTGCTACCATCAGATAAGACGACGATCGCACCTCGTCTTTGTTCGTGAAGATGTTGAAATGAATGTAGAGACATAATTCAGGATTTCAGGGTTATGTCGGATGGAAGACATTCTTGGAGTACGATACAGCTCATGAAGATCCGATCTGGTTTTTTGAGATCGATATGCGTGATAACACGTACCACCCGGAAGCTGACAGCGTAAGCTGTAAAAGGCCTAATAAGATGACTCAATTATTTGAAGCACTCACCAAGAGGAGCGTTACTATGCAATTCCCATGCTGACAATTCTCATTGCTCGTTTTCAGGGATGGCGAACACGATAGGCGATTGGGTATGGACTATGTTTAGTTTGAGCATAACTGTTTTGGTTGTATTCGTACAGCTCCTGCAACGATTTCCCTTGCCAGAGGATGTGTCACATTTAAAAAATATCAGCAAACGAGGGTAACTATGCCTCTTTGTCTCGAATGAGCGAGTCGGCAGATGATGATCACTATGGTTTTAAAAAGTACACAGCGCGACACTTCTGATGATCAACCAATAAGTTAAAATTTATTCAGTAGCAAATTTCAAGTATGAGTGGTCGCGACACGTGAGCTAGTGAGGGCGCAGTATACGACTGCCTACACAGACAAAGATGACCGATGGATAAACGACTCACATTTGCGTATCGAGTTCGTCCAGTTCTCGACCGGTGACCATAGCTTCTGTTTCCTTCTCCATGATATCCTCAGATTGCTAAGTTTAGAGAGAAGAAGAAGAAACAGGAAGTATTAGTATCAATGCAAGACAATTCGAGCTTGCGAGATCAAAAGAAAACCATATTCAAAACACCACAAAAAAGGCACCAGATAAATCATGGAATAATAGAGTAACGACCGAATTCGAAGTCTCTTGTCCGGAAGAATAGCTCATAGATCCCACTGGTTGTTCGCAAGTCAAATCAAAAGAGAAATGGTAAAATCGTTCTATTCCGACCAACAATATGGGCGTATAGATGAAAAGTGCACGAGTATATGTAAAGTGTAGGGCGACCCAAAATACTCCGGAAGCAAAAGGTTGAAGGACATTTAATAACAATAGTAGATGACGTCAACGGGTAACCAGCAAGTGCTACGGATTGAAGGCCAAGTAAGCAGAAGAACATTGAACGTTAACTCGAGATTGATACGGAAACTTCCGTTAACCCTGATTGGCCTAAATTTTTATCTTTGGGAAGACATTTTTGGAGGAAAAAATTGAGTGCCCTGACAAACTGCCGAGCATCCTTCAGCGATGGTCACGTAGCTGACCTGTTCAACTAGTCCGATGTATCAGTACGCGAACAGAACCTCAACTCATTTGCGTTTTGCGAAGCAGTGCTAACCAATAACCACCTGTCGGCTCCGTATGTATGTGCACAAACTGTTGTATCAGACAGTTTGTAATAAGCCACAGCACTACCTTAACAACTAAGAGATGACTAGCAAGTGAACAAAAAACCTATTATGCTCGACACAACTCACAGTAAGAACTCGTGTCTGCATACAACCACTAGTGTAAACTCACAACACAAAATGCATAGTCTCGGCAACTTGGCCGACAGAAGTATACTGTAATTCATATGAAGACAAACCAAGTAACATCTTTTACCAAAAAATGATGTAACAGTACGGTAATACGGAACGTCCTATGTGAGAGAAAAACAAATAAATCCATTAGGACAACAAGCGATTTAAGGTAAACAAAGGAATGATCGTAAGACTTCAGAGATCGTTGTCAAAATTCCTTGACATGTAATCGGAAGAATTTCAGCGGCTAAGCAAATATGTTGACGACTGAAATCTTACAGGAGATAGTTACAAGAGACCGACAATACTGAGTAACAAATAACCAAATCAACCCGGCCATGACATTTATGTTGTGCATGTTCCGTGTTACGTATTACCTAAACGTTTTAACAGCACAAATGAAACAGGAATAAAAAGACATCATTTGTGCGTCACTGACTCTAGAAATTCATCGGCTAAGGTCCAGTTCATGCATAAACACCAGTACAATGATGTATTTAAAGTCTGAATTGGCAAGCAGGGCTTAATAGTAGGAACTACGAACCAACGTGTTGCAATGGCAGTCAGATGTATCAGAAGAGCAGAAAACGAACGTTCAGCAAAAACAATACGCGAATAGCAGCGTCCAAGGGAAAAATCACTTGGGATTGTGATACGTGTGGGTTTTTCTGCAGTTGTATAGCAACTGAGCATTAGTAACAATCATGAATGTTTTGTTGACAAAGACACAACCCTTAGTATAAAAACAGAGGCACAGACCACTCGCCCATTCATTCACTTTCAGTCCTAACGGAATAGAGGTGGGCGGCGTTTTTAAAACTAAGGTTAGCCTCCAAATCATCATCACTCATAACTTACAGTACATTGTAATAAGCGTTGGAAATTACCTCGTCACGAAAAGAAAACATCTGATCCTAACTAAAAATTGTCGAAAAAAGACCAATTTATCCCCCTTGCAACAGGGAGCAAGCCTCGTATCAGCCCAATCGGTCTTAGATCCCCTGGCTGGATAGATTTAACACACCAGACTTCCCTGGTGAATCCTCGATCAACTGCGCTGAATCAGTCGCAACTTCATGCTGGGTGCACTGGGCATTTGGGATGGATGAAATCTACTCGAAAGGAATATGAACCGAACCACTACTGATCATCGTCTACAATGGCCTGTGAACTCCGTGCTTCTGCCCTCTGCCTTGTAAGTTGGGTTGCCTTTGAATCAAAGGCACTGGGTAAGGCCCCTCAAGCCAACCCCCTCTTCGGCCTGGGCGACCGAAAAATATTCTGCCTTCACAGCGATGAACTGGTAAATGTACGTTAACATCGAATTTTGTCTTATCTTCGCACGGTGCGCGGACACTGTAGTACTGGCTAGAAACTTGAACGCTCAATTAGACGGGTCAAGTGCCGATGATCCTGATTTGGGTAGCCCACACTCTTACAGGTACTCGTCAAACAGACAACAGTGTGAATGTTTGTTACAGCTCTGGGCTAATAACGGCCTGTCTTTGGCAAGCACTGATTCTCAACGCTCTAGACGTCAGTGCACCACCTAACGATCTCCACCGTTGATCTAATCGTGGACATAGACTGACCACGCAACCGTCAGCTTTATGTGGTGTAGCCGTTTCCAACACTGTAAGTCAATCTCGATCACTTGTGTGGAGTCGGATCATGCACTGGTATGTGCCGAGTTAGTTCCGTGCTTTGGTGGGAGGTCACTTCGTCCTCAAACACAAGTTGTAGTATCTAAACTAGCAGGGTCACAGGCGCCTCATGCTTAACCGTATATTCTAGGTATTCACCCACAAGACGATTTTGTAGCACACTGGGCACATATACGGCGTGTAATGCATAAGTGTGGTACTGCTTCATGTGGTAACATTGCTTGTTCAGTTGTCAACTACCAGGTCTCTATGCAATCACTGGGACTTTTCGACGCTCGCCGGAATATTCCATCCAGCATCGAGTATAACGTCGACAACAAGGCCACTCGCACGAAACTCCGGAAACAACTACGAGGGGATCGCGATGCCTGGTGGACACAATGCACTATCGAGATGGAACAATGCTGCTGCTACCGGGAACTCTTGAAAGCTTTTCTATCTCATCCGAGTGACGAGCAGCAGGAAACCAGGTATGGGCGAGGTAACCTGAGAAGCCAGTGATAAGACTATCCATGACATGCAACGACACTCTGAATGCTGAGCTGAACATTTCCAACATCTTAACAGGCCGTCCACACAGTAGTTTAAGCCTTTAAGCTCTGCTTGTGTTTATTGGTCTGTTGACGTTTCTCCGCCCTCAGAAACAGAAGTCTCTCTTGAGATCAAGTTTCTGGAATGTCACAAGGCACCCGACCAAGACGAAATCTTTCCTGCCATTTTATGGACGGATGCTCAGCCATAGCCAACGAAGAGCTGAAAAATCTGTTTCAGAAACTCTGGTCAATGAAGTCATCCCAAATGATTGGGGTTCGGCTTACAATATACCGATTGTCAAAAACGGCTCACGCACGTCGTGCGTATATCAAAGAAGGATTGGGCTGATTCCCATTACGTCGAAGTTGTCTGCAGCCATTGTACTTCGTAGACTAAGCGAAACGCACGAACGACATATCCGTATGGAGAAAGCTAGGTTTCGCCCTGACTGCATCTACAGTGATCACATCTTCACACTCCGCCAGATGTTTGAACTCCGTTATTCATATAGAAGGCCAACAGTTGTCTTCTTGGACATCAGAGGGGCTTCGATTCGGTTGACAGAGCTGCACTCTGGGACTGTCTATCGAGGAAGGGTGTGTCTGAGAAGTATGTAAACATCCTGAAAGCAATTTGCTGCTCAGACCTCGGGCAAGGTTAGGGCCAATGGCAGCATATCGCCCACCTTTGGCATCTCAAATGAGATGCGACAAGGTTGTCTACCTTCGTCTGTCCTACTCAATTTTGCAGTAGAGGAGATCCTACAGTGTGCCCTGATAAACTGTGAATACGACGAGGCACAAATGCTTCTAGACACTGGACTTCGAGACACAGAGTGTGCGGACGACATTGCCCTAATCTGCGAGGGTTCATTTCGAGCTCAGGGCATTGTGGACAGACTACAAGCTTCGGTTCCTCAATTTGGAGTGACGTTTGTATCTTTTCAGTGCAGGACGCTGTTGCAACATTGACAGAAGCTTGCAGCTGCTCACAATCCCTGATTACTCGTTGCTGAAGGTAGTCGAGGAGTTCATGTACCTTGGGAGCTGCATCAGCGATGATGGAATGTCTGGTAAGATCACAAGTCGAACAGCTAAGGCTCAGATGGCGTCTGCTAATCTACACCATCTATGACATCAGCATGATCTCAGTCCGTCTGTGGAAGGCCAAGTGTGCACTGCCACAGTTCCATTATACGGCTGTGAAACCTGGTCCATTCACGCGGAGGATGTTTATAAAGTATCCGCTTTCCACCATCGGTGTCTCCGAAGCGTCAGTGGCATGTGGTGGGAACACCGTGTCAGCAAGAACGACGTATACCTTCGGAACGGATAAACTCTGTCGACCCTTGAGCATAGTGATCTCGTCTCACAGGCTTCGTTGGTTTGGCCACATCTTACGAATGTCAACTCACCGCCTGCCACATCGTGTCCTTGTTTGCGAATGGTGAGTCAGACTGGAAGCGGTAGTCTGTTGGCCGGGGTATGACTTGAATTCGGAGTATGGATGCACCGACAGTGACGTTTGCTTCAGTAGGGCGTTCCCGAGTTCTTTTGCTGGGCTTCGAGGGACAATGAACATCTTTGATTGAGGAGAGTGACTGATATATCTAAGAACGGAAGTCAGTGGTGTTCGCGTTGCTTATCTTTGTGATATTTCATTTGGTTATTACGTGTTAACTATATACATCTGAATCCATATGAATACATCACATTTGTCTCACAATTTACAAAGAAATCATTAATGGGGGATATTTCGTTCAATTCAACCTGTGTTAAGACAACTCAGTCGAGAGCAATAAGGAGTAAAATGCTATCAACATCTGGAGCTATTCGAATTCGTCCGTACCACCCACGCCGGTGTGCCGGGAAACGTTCTATTCAAGCTTTGGAACTACGTTGGTAACCCTGTCCCACTCCGTAAGCCCACGAAGACCGATTGTCCAAGTAGAGGTCCTGATTACAACATGACACTGATTTGACTGAACCCATTAACCAGCCGTTAGTGGTTTGCCCCATTCATCAACATGATAGACAGCAATATATCCGTGGTTCACACTGATGCTTGTCTGTCACACATCCATGAAGGTAAAAAAAACCTATATAGGAAAAGAAAAAAAAGAAGTGGAGGGGACCCAACTAATAAAAATAGCCGTTTCTATATTCAAACATTCAACATCAAGGTGCCTACACCTTGCAAACAAACAACCGAGCTGTAAGTGAAAGTAAGGCGTCATCAGCAAGACAGCTTCCTTACGGCTTTCACTGCCCCGCATCATTAAGTGCATCTCACTTCACAGCAAAAACATAGGCCAAACAATGAGCAAAAATTCACGCACTGAACGCACGAAGTAGCGCCACCTCATAACGCCTCAAGTCAGCGAATCTGTGAGTCGCGAGTGCCCCAGCCCGAAAGACGAACTCGATCAAAAGTGGCCAACCTTTTAATGAACCACTTCATTTCTCGAAGTCAGATCATCATCTGTCCACCTCGCACCTTGCGCCAGTCGGTCGCAGCGTCGGCAAACAGTGCTCGATGTGACAGAACGACTAGCTGGCATCCTTAGTACATGACCTAACCATCTAAGTCTGTGCAAATGTAGTGACTGAACAAAGAACTCGTTTGACAATCACTACCAAACACCCGCTTCCTAACCTCCTCGTTGCTTACTCGCTGGTGCCACCCGATACGAGCGATCGAACGCAGACATCGGTGGTCGAATACCGGGAGACAGGTTCACGACTCTACCTGACGCAAGGTCTTCGCTGACAGTACAATTAATACAGCCACCACTATTTGTCTGACATACACGACCTTAAGCTTCGGACGAGAAAACTCCATGTCTGCCAAATAAGTGGACAAACAGTATCTACAATAAACGAACACCACATAGCCTTAGAGGATTCGCGACGCACTTCTATTTCATTCGCACTACAAACCACCCAATGTCAGCTAGACGACCAGCTTCGCCCAAAGTACACAAACCGCTTCACACAACCTCCATGGTTTCACATTATTCTAACCACAAACTCTAACGAATCAAGCAACCTTGCAGAAGCACTCTATACATATGTCTTAATTAGAGCCACGAATTCAATCGCGAACAAATAATCGGAAGGCTAAGCGTGACGGCTGACGAAATCACTCATCATAGTAACCCAATAAGGCCACCGGTGACGGCTGACGAAATCATCCATCAACAAAGCGTTGGCGTGCCGATCGAACCAACCAGGAGGAGGCATGAAGGTGAGCGTGGGTGTTGCGCTGGCCCGATGGACCAATCAGAACGCAACGTCTATGGAATGGACCTTACTTGGCCACTTAATCGCGAAGTGGCCTAAACAAGCGAACAGGGGCTGAACGCGTAATTGGCCATATTTGGCAACTATTCAATGCTATATTGACATGCATTTGATTCATTAGTCGAATTGAAGTAGTCAATACAGCGTGTTTTCGGCAGTCGTGTTCTTCCTGAGTCCGCGCAAGTAGACTGGGTGAAACCGCATAGCAGCAATCCGGGATAGCATCCAAGTCGTAAAAGAACAATTGGCAGACGAAAGGCGCGTTATAACAATTTTGAGGCTGCAATGCGCATATCGAAGTATTTAGCAGAACGCGAAATAGCCTCTAGCATTGTTTGTGCTGCTTGGAAAGTGTCAAACAGCAACACCTTGTCGTCAGCATAATCAAGATCAGTCAGTCTTTCACCAGGTAGGAGGTCCACGCCGGCATCTTGTGAGTGCCGCAGATTATCCCTCATCATCGTCCACCAATAAAATAACAAAAATGGTAAAGTGGACAGTCTTGACGTACGCCGCTCCTGGTGCTGAAACTGTCAGACAGTTCACCGTAAACCCTAACCTGAGCTGAAGTATGGGAATAAAGCGCCGACAGTATGTTCACATACTTGGTCGGTACACCCTGCGTTTAAGCGACTCTAAAAGTGTAGATCGATCCACCGAATCAACGCACCTTTATAGTCGAGGAATACGGCGATTGTTGGCCGGCGGTACACATGACGCTGCTCCAGAATTTGACGAAGGGTAAAAATGTGATCTATACAACCCCGCCCAGGGCGAAACCCTGCCTGTTCTTCCCTAATGTTTACTTCCCGAACTGCAGTGAGTCGACGAAGTATAATTGATGCTAGAACCCTTGAAATGACTGGGGTCAAACTAATCCCTCTATGGTTTTCGCAAGAGCCGGGCTCCTTTCTTAAATATGGGAACTATTATCGAGTGACCCCAGCACGGAGGGATGGTCTCCGTCGTCCACACAAGTTGAAACAACTGAGTCAAGGCCTCTAACGCCTTTCCACCTTCTTTGAAAAGTGCCGGCACGAGATCATCTGGACCAGCAGCCCTATTACGATTGAGAGCCGAAAGGCAATTGCGAACCTCAGTCTCAGTGGGTGGTTCCAAATCTACCGACCAGGGTGCTACATCACAAGTTTGTGGCGGCAACACAATAGAAGCAGGAGGCCAACTAAATTGACCCTCAAAGTGTTCCGTCCAACGCTCTAACCTTCTGGACTTATTATAGATTAGTGTGCCATCTGCATCGATGATTTCTTTGTAAAATTGTAATGTGAATTTTGTGTACTTGGTTTGGCGATGAACAATCGAAAACAGGCTTTGTCGCTACATCGTATTTTTTCGATGTCTATCCTGAGACTTTTTACACCAGCAATGTCACCGTTCCGAAGACCTTAAGTTCTAACCATTAATCTATTTCTCATTGATGAGCGACGGTCATCGTAGTAAAAACCTGACATCATCCCTGATGTTCTTGATTAGATTCAAACGAGGATCGCATGTTAGATACGGCAACATACGGAGACGTCGTACAGAAACGACAGGCCACCCGGATGGTGTTAATGCGCGTTAAGGGAAAAAGGCAATAGCCTAGTGCCTCAGTACATATCTCAGAGAAGTCGCTCTCAAATATGCTCACCAGTGAACAAGTAAACGTCCTCCACTTGACATACTTCTTTGACGGACTGTATTAGGTTTCTTCTGGCACGATAGCAGTAGAGGACACCATATAGGATATTCACACACAAAGAACTTTGTTAGAAAATATCGCACTCCTTCACCAATGCAATTGCCATGGTAACCTAGATCGACGACAAACGCTTTCCAAGTGACAGGCGAGTTTTAATTTGACGTATTATAAAATTTCAAAGGAAGTGAAGGCTTCCATATTGTTGACTGATCAGCTGGCAAGTCGAATTCGGTTGTCAATTCCTTTAGATGCAACAGTCGTCTTCTTTATTATCTTCTAGTTCAAAATTCTTGGTCTTGTACTATTTCGTGTGAAAGGTCTGAAAGAGGCACCACCTGCACACTGTCCTACAGCTTTCATGGGTTGTTGAAACAGTTTCAGTAACGTACGATTGATCAATTTAGAGTTTCAGCAACTTGTCATGTGGTAAAATACTCGACCTCCATCTTGAATGTCTGATCATTTTGCTTAACCCGTCAGTAAACATAAACCAATGTGACTATATGGCACATACGTGAGTGATTAAAGCCTACTCACAACTCAACCATGTAAAAAAGCTATAAAAATACTGCAATATCGATCAACAGTATCCATTTTTCGCCTAGAGATGTGAGCCAAACAGGACGGCATTGTAGCTCTAGCTGTCCATAGTCGCAGGAAAATTCTGCAAAGATTTAAAAAAAAAACCAACTACACCGGAACAGCGGAATCTGGGTGGGATTCAAGGACCAATGATAAGAAACAAACCTTTTCTAAGGCGTTCATCTCTTTCTGAAACAGTTCCACCTCCTCTGTCAATTTGTCTTTATAAGGTACGTTTCTGGCCTATAGTGGAAAACGATAACGAAACGAACAGCGGATTGTAGCACCTACTTTAGCGTCCTTATAGGCATCATCGAAAAAGCCTTCAGGTAGTTTTGAATCGGCAACTTCCCGAGCTTTTTCTGCAGGATTCTTTTCACTAGTAGTGACGGGATCGCCTCGCTGGCTATCTTCGACAGCACTACTGCTAATGAGCTATGTGGATTTAAAAAGAAAATTATTAGAACGTACTTGGTTCCCAAGACGCGGCAATTTTGCATCTGAAGCGGACGAGTGTATGGGATTTTTTAACAGGCGCTTTGGCGCAGCTGATAGGTCACGTGCTTCGTTCTGACAATAACGAAAATCGTACAGTCTAATGCACAGTGACTACCTGTTTGTGTGTTTTGCTTATTACATGAGCATTCCATGCAAGCTCTGATTTGATTTGTATGCCACATAAAATACAAGAAATTCGACCTAACTGATTGTATCTACCAGGGGCCAGCAATGCGGGGAGGCAATCGTGAAAGATGTATCAAACCTACCTTGCATGGGGATGATCAATTTTTCTGGTTTGGTTCTTGGTGGCCTTGATTAGTTGTCGCACATCAGACTTTGGAAGGAAGTCTGCTGCCTTCATAACCGTCCTTAATGACCACAAGTGGGTTACCAAGTTTCAGTAGAAGCAATTTGCTGAGAAAAACATTCACAAAGAATGAAAGCCTGTAGAAAAACAATCGCAACGTTTCTTAGCCGGAAAAAGACAAATAATTACCATGTAACTCAAATTAAACGCAAGAACTGTCAGTGTGATGATGCAAAAACAGGACGTTTGTGTGTTGCGTGACATGGCATGTTTTGGACGTTACCCCCTCCCCAAAAGAACCTTAAGGATTATTAAAAAGTTTCCTTAAAATGCCCGGCTTGAGAAGCGGTCAAACTTCTCACTATTGGCATCAATTTAAAAAAATTCGCAAACCACTTTGAATGCCCTATTATACATTTTTAAAAGCAACTAGTAACAGCCTTAGTAACATGTATGGGGAATGAAACATTCCAAGGACATTGTGACCATAAAGTTATGAACTCTGTAGGCTTTTCGAATTCAACAATGTACGGTGTACGAAGCGTGGTCTATGCGAATACTTACGACAATCCTACATCGATTAATACGAAAAATATTGTGACCAGGGTGGTATCGGTGATGGCCGTTTAGCCACGATAGACCCAACGACGTTATCAATATCGTTGGGACGAAAATACCACCACAGACAGGAATATAACAGTGGTCCACATCGATGCTTAGTTGCCATACAACCGTGGAGAGAACAGACCCTAACTAGAAAGCAAAGGAAAGATATAAGGACTAGAAACACCCACGTCTAAATTCGGGTACTCAACATCAAGGTGTCTACAGCTTGTAAACAAGCAAAAAAGCTGTAAACGTAAGTGGGGCGTTATCACTAAGAGGTTTCTTGCAGAGTTCATTGTCCTGCATCACTAATTGCACTTACTTTACAGATAACTTAATCACACGCCACGTAGTCCCCAGTCCTATGGACGACCTCGGCATACAACAGCTAACTCATTAATGGATGGATTTGTTTCTGCATACCCAGTTATCACGCACCACGCACCTCACACTAGCCGGTCGTAGTATCAGCAAAAAGACGCTTGGTATGACACACGGATAGCTGACACTCTTGGTAAACGGCTTAACCATTGAAGTCAACGCGTAGTTAAAGTTTATGCAGAGGAACTCGTTTAATAATCACCACCAACTATCTTCCTCCTAGCCTTATCGTTGTTCTCTCGTTGACACCACCCGATGCGGGCGGTCAAACGCAGACATCGACAGTCAAACAGCTGAAGGCGGTTCACGTAATTTACTTTGAGTGATCAGGTCTGGAAGTCGGTTCTCATATCGGCTCTATGGACACAACCTTTAGTGCATTCATAACAGCCAAGAACCCGACCGGATAATACTGTAGCTTGACCCACCTCTTAGGGCAACAATGATGTGGAATAACCTAGGAGACAAAAAACACCAAAAAGGATGAAAGTGGGTAAAACAGGGATGAATGGAAGAGCTCGAAATGTTACGAATGCAGGTGCACCATTGATTTCAGTACGTTGCCACCTTCGAGAGTGTTTTTAACCAAAGATTTAGGTGATCATGGGGACCATAATCAGGCAGCTAACGCCTCTCAATTTTACCCAAAATAACAGTTAGGGTCTTCACATCTTGTGACCATGTCGCTGCTTGACCATCACACGGTTTTTTAAATCTAAATGTTGGTGGTCTGAGTAAATAATGTCCGATTTGGTAAAGGCTCAGCAGGAATTCTGCGTACATGGTCATACGATCGCAGGTCGTGCAACTTACTTGGTTGAACAGTTGATCGCGCCATCATCATCATCATAGCAGCCATGAGCCTGACCAAAAGGTACTGTGGCTCGGGCTGCCGCTCACCTCAACAGTGACGTGGAATATCCTAGAAGAAAACGTTACTAAGAAGGTTGAAAATTAATAGAAGTCTAAGCGGAAGAACTAGAAATGGTATGGATGCAGGTACGCCATTGACTGCGACACACCGCCATCTCGGATAGCGTCTCTAACCAGCGGTTTGAGTGATCACGAGGACCCCATCCAGGCAGGCGACACCTACCCACTTTACTCAGTGGAGCAGTCAGGGTTTCATATTTCGTGACCACGTTGTTGCTTGACCACCATGTGGTTTCACCCAACTGTTGGTGGTCTCAGTATATAATGCCCGGTACGGTAAACGATCAGCTGACATACGGAGTACGTGACCTAACCATCGCAGGCTGTGCAACGTGAGTAGTTGACCAATTGATCGCGCATCCCGAGCGTTCCGGAATACGCGCCGGCGAACTGCCGTATTGCTCACGCGATCAGTCCACTTAATGTGGGCTAACTGGCGGAGACAACGATGGTCAAATACAGCAAGCTTGTTGATATCTTCCTTGCGAACAGGCCACGTTTCCGAACCATAGAGCAAAACAGAACGTACACAAGCATTACTCTTCCTTTCAGCGACAATCGAACGTCTTTTCGACGCCACAGATCACGCACTTTGACAAAAGCAACTCCGGTATTGGAATGTGAAACTGTCCAGGGTTTTGGTATTGGTATGTTCGCCGAGCTTGGCATTTAGGTTGCAAACGTTTCATCACCAAACGAGGTGACATCATCAGTGCGTAAGTGTTTCAGCGTATAGTTTTTGAGAGTGGAGCTGAAACAGACTGCAGCACCGCAGAGCTCCGAAGAAAGAAAGAAAACTACTTGTACCGAGTACTTCTTCGCAACGGATACCCACGAAATTTCATCAGACGGTGCTTACTGCAGAAAGAAAGAGATCCGAACTCTACCGAAACATCAACAAAACGAATTGTACTACCATACATCAAGACTGTATCGGAAATGACAGCAAGACTTCTGAGACCACATGGTATTACGCTAGCACACAAACCAACGGCAATACTATCAAACCAAAGGAAAAACTCAAACCCGCCGACAGAAGAAACGTCATTTACAAAATCCAATGCAATGACTGTGGACAACACTACGTCGGCCAAACCGGACGGAAGTTATCAACACGAATACATGAACACGAATTAGCCATCAAGAGACACGATCAATTTTCTTTGATCTCCGTCCACGAAGATGAAACTGGACACACCTTCAACTTGAATACCGCAGAAGTCCTTACTCAGGCCAACACCAGACACGCAAGAGAATTTCTCGAGGCTTGGTATTCATCGGCCGGGTCAATAAACAAACATCGAGCTGGACAAAATCTATGAACCAATGCGAACCAAGGATTTGAAGAGATGTAGACACCATCAAGCCCAAATGCCGGTGAACCTGAACGGAGCAAAGTCGAAACCGGCCAAACCAATCGGATAGAATTCCAAAACGAAGAAATGACTTACTCAATCAATTTACAAGGACCAACCAATCAGATCCGAGGTCAAAGTTCGACAGCAAGAAACAGCCAATCAGACTCCAGATCAAAGACTCAAGGACGACAGGAAATAACCAATCGGACATCGGGTCAAAGTTCAAATGCATCAAGAATCAACCAATGGTGGGTCAGGTCAAAGGTCATGAACAACAGAAAGCGACCAACCAGAACTCAGGTCAGAAGGTCAACTCACTCTGCTATATAAGAGCAGGCATCCATCGAACTTCACCAACCTCCACGCTCAAAAACTATACGCTGAAACACTTACGCACTGATGATGTCACCTCGTTTGGTGATGAAACGTTTGCAACCTAAATGCCAAGCTCGGCGAACATACCAATACCAAAACCATCAACCCGAGCTACGAACAACACCACCACTGTTCACAACTATCAGAAAACTGTCCATGGTCTCAAGCGGATTACCTGCAATAAAGAAAGTAGGAGTGGAAATGCCCCAGTCTTGAAGTAACACTGCACTTTGAAGGTGCGAAGCGCATTCCATACAGGTAACATCCGAACAGCTGTGTTGGAGCGTACGCCGATATAATGAATACACAACGTCTTTCTGATTTGCGTCGACAGACTTTTACCGATGTATTGAGTCTGACAGCGCACAAGCGACTGTTCACTGGGATCCAATCGAGCAAACATTGCTCTGCTCTGGAACTCAGTGCGATTCCCACTCCAGCTTGACCGCGAGATTCAGCTTCGGCGTCACCAGAAACCCTGAGAGAGAAGCGCTTGAATCGACAGTTATCTAGAGGTGAGCTCAAATGGATAACGGTGCTAGAATCGTAGACTCGCGTCTCCGACACGCAGCACACATCAAGCTCCAGACTTGAGAGAGTACTAGCCAGAGCAGCTTGCTGACCGACTTGTCGGAGAGTGCGGACATTGAAGGCGCCAACGTTTATCAGTTGTCTTGGCCTCAGAAAACAATTATCGCCGGAAGGCATATGGAAGGCGGGAGAAATTGGAGGGTAAAACAGTAGGAGAAAGTCGCACTGGGTTAGCAGTGTCACTGTCGGGAG
>LOND01000239.1:88804-104542 GCA_014220965.1 Paragonimus kellicotti
AGTTACCTGCAATAAAGAAAGTAGAATTGAAAATGCCCTAGTCTTAAAGTAACACTTTGCACTTTGAAGGGGCAAAGCGCATCCCATCCAAACCAGCCCGGTCATTCACCTTGTTCAGCATGTCTTCGGCAGAGGGGCTAAGTAAGACAATGTCGTCCGCGTACTCCAGATCGGTCAACCGAGCGCCAGGAAGAAGCTCAACACCAAGTCCACTGGACTCCTTAAGCGCACCCTCCAGAAATGTCGTCCATGACAAAATTGAACAGGAGGGGAAATCGGACACCCTTGACGAACACCACTAGAAGTGATGAACGCCCGAGACAGTTGTCCATAAACTCTCACCCTGCTTGCAGAGTGAGCATACAGTGATCTCAACAGATTCACGTATTTCCTGGTACTCCCTTGCGAAGAAGACAGTTCCAGAGAACGTTACGAGCAACTGAATCGAAAGCAGCCTTCAGAAAAAGACAACGACCGTCGATTGCCTGTAAGAGTGCCGATGTTCCACGATCCGTCGCAAGATAAAAATGTGATCAACGCACCCTCTACCGGATCGGAATCCTGTCTGTTCTTCACGTATCTGACTTTCTCCGGGATTAGTGAGCCAACGTAAAATGAGACCAAGTGAGTAACATGGATGCAGCAGAATACAGACGTGATGACTGTGGCTTCAGGCCACCTTTTTGGAAACCAGAGTTACTGTTGATAGGCCTCAATCACGAGCTACCTATTCAGTCTCCCAAATCGTCTGGAGGAGTTTGTCAGTTCTGATATCAACCTCTCCCGCCATCCTTGAAAAGAGAAGGAGAGAGGAGGTCTGGTCCAGGAGCCTTATTACGCTTCAATAACTTTGAGCTCCAGGACCAATTCTGCTTCCGACGGAGAACCGTCTGAAACGTAATAATTGATCATTCGGGCCCCGTCGTCCGACTTGTCGGAGAGTGCGGACATTGAAGGCGCCAATGTTTACCGGTTGTCTTGGCCTCAGAAAACAACTTATCGCCCGAAGGCACAAGAAATGGGGGTAAAACAGTAGGATGAAATCGTGTTGGGTGAAAAATGTCATTGGCAGTTGATCACACATTGGGAGCGTTCCGGAATACGCGGTGGCGAACTGTTGCTTGCGGTTGACGTGAGCAGACTGGCGGAGACAACAACGGGCAACACCAGCAAGTTTGTTGATACCTTGGTCGTGGGCAGGCCGTGTTTCCGAACAAGTGAACAAGACAGAGCACACATAAGCATTGCGTATTTCATTTCAACAACGAATGAACGTTCTTTTGATGCCAAATTTGACGTAATGTGAAAAAAATGTGTCTGCCGTTTTCGTTGATGTCTCAGAAGCAATAGTACAAGCTGACGAGATACTGTTGCCAAAATCCCAAGCGGGTCGCTTGCAATAAAAACATGTAGAAGTGGGAATATTCCACTTTGAAGGCAAAAAGCACGGTTTACAAACACCAGGCCAGTTATTCACCTTGGTCAGCAGAGACTGCATCTCTTCGGTAGAAGGAGTGAGTGAAACAATGTCACCTCCAAACTTCCATGGCCACCTAGAGGCTAAGCACTAGGGTTACTGGATTTCCTAAGCGTATCTTCTAGAATGTTATCAGCAGTAAAGTTGAACAAGAAGAGGGAGGCCAAGTATCCCTGACAAACACCACTAAAGGCGACGAACATTTGAGAAATTTCTTTAAAATACTACTCTGCTGAAAGAGTGAGCATACAACTATCTCGACAGATTCGTATACTTCTCTGAAAACCCTCTACAGCGACAGTTCCAGAGGATGTTACGAACAACCGAATCGAAGGAATGCTTTAGGTTCAAGATGATCACAACCTTGGCTGCCCGTAAGAATGCAGATGCTCCAGGATTCGCCGAAGAGTGATAATGGCATCAATGCACTCCTCACTGGATTGGAGCTCTGCCTGTTTGGCGTGCTGACAGAATATAATATTAGAGAGTAATCTGAACTCAATGGATGTTAGAATAATGTCTCTGTGGTTGTCTCACGGACTTGAGGCTCACCTTCTTGAAAACGAGCTACCGAAAAATACCAAACACGAGGTACTTCTTTAGTTTCCCAAGTTCTTGAAGGAATATTGTCAGTTCTGATATCAACCCCCTCTATCTACCTTAAGAGTGTTGTGACCGCAAAGACGCTTGACCAGCAAATTCGTTTATTGCACGAACTCCCGTACAGGTCATGTTAAACATGGGACCACAAACGTGTACACTCATTTGCACGGCTGATGTGCATTCACATACATTGGGTGGCAGTACGTTGTCATTCGCCCTGGTGGCACTTCTCCCATAGCGCGTACACACTATTCCAATAGTCACTTCTGGTCCGTCGTCTTCCTGGCGTTGGGGCTTGCCCTTTGTTCCCGAATGTCGCTTGTGAGTAGTATACTACTCACAACGAAACTGCCTGTTATACAACAAGAGGGAAGGAGAGAGATCTGGCCCATTAGCCTGATTACGCTTCGATAACTTAGACACCACGGTCACTTCTGCTCTCGACGAGGAGCCGTCTGGAACAGAACTGGTCAAAGGGACCTCATCGTCCACATGTTCTGGTTGAGGCCAGCCGAAATGATGTTCGAAATGTTCAGCTTATCTGTCAACTGATCGCGAATGGTTGGGGACATACAGTCCCGACCTATGCTGCTACCTTGACGAGGTGGTCGGGCTTGTGTGCTGTTTCGATCCGGCGGGCTATGCTGACTAGGACTCCGGTCCTTCCAGGTTCAACCCTGTCAGACAGGCCAAAGGGGAGCAGCCAGACGAAAAGCAGTTACACTCATAGGATTGTATGTCGCACTACTGACCGCGTAGGAGTGCTTAAAGTACTCAAGGACGACAGGAAATAACCAATCGGACATCGGGTCAAAGTTCAAATGCATCAAGAATCAACCAATGGTGGGTCAGGTCAAAGGTCATGAACAACAGAAAGCGACCAACCAGAACTCAGGTCAGAAGGTCAACTCACTCTGCTATATAAGAGCAGGCATCCATCGAACTTCACCAACCTCCACGCTCAAAAACTATACGCTGAAACACTTACGCACTGATGATGTCACCTCGTTTGGTGATGAAACGTTTGCAACCTAAATGCCAAGCTCGGCGAACATACCAATACCAAAACCATCAACCCGAGCTACGAACAACACCACCACTGTTCACAACTATCAGAAAACTGTCCATGGTCTCAAGCGGATTACCTGCAATAAAGAAAGTAGGAGTGGAAATGCCCCAGTCTTGAAGTAACACTGCACTTGAAGGTGCGAAGCGCATTCCATACAAACCAGCCCGGTCACTCACCTTGTTCAGCATGTCTTCGGCAGAGGGGCTAAGTAAGACAATGTCGTCCGCATACTCCAGATCGGTCAACCGAGCGCCAGGAAGAAGCTCAACACCAAGTCCACTGGACTCCTTAAGCGCACCCTCCAAAATGTCGTCCATGACAAAATTGAACAGGAAGGGGAAATCGGACACCCTTGACGAACACCACTAGAAGTGATGAACGCCCGAGACAGCTGTCCATAAACCCTCACCCTGCTTGCAGAGTGAGCATACAGTGATCTCAACAGATTCACGTATTTCCTGGTACTCCCTTGCGAAGAAGACAGTTCCAGAGAACGTTACGAGCAACTGAATCGAAAGCAGCCTTCAGGTCCAAAAAGACCACGACCGTCGGCTGCCTATAAGAGTGCCGATGTTCCAAGATCCGTCGCAAGGTAAAAATGTGGTCAACGCACCCTCGACCGGATCGGAATCCTGCCTGTTCTTCACGTATCTGACTTTCTCTGGGTTTAGTGAGCCGACGTAAAATGAGATAAGTGAGTAACTTGGATGCAGCAGACATAAGACTGATGACTGTGGCTTCAGGCCACCTTTTTGGAAACGGGAATTACTGTTGATAAGCACCAATCACGAGGTACCTCTTCAGTCTCCCAAATCGTCTGGAGGAGTTTTGTCAGTTCTGATATCAACCTCTCCCCGCCATCCTTGAAAAGAGGAGAGAGAGGAGGTCTGGTCCAGGAGCCTTATTACGCTTCAATAACTTGAGCTCTAGGACCACTTCTGCTTCCGACGGAGGGCCGTCTGGAACGCAATAACTGACCATTCGGGTCCCGTCGTCCACATGGTCTGGTTGAGGCCAGCTGAACTGTTCCTCTCAAGTCGACGCGATTGACTTGGTGATAAGTGAACCATCTTTTTCACATATGGTCTCACTTACACCAACTCGACGACCAGTACAACCACGGATCAGGGAAAAAAGCCTTCTGCAATTCCCAGATAAAAAGGCTCTCTCTTTCGACTGTTCGACCAAGTAGTGCTCACGGTCTTTGCGCAAGCTTTTAGTCAGCTTGCGTTTAAGTTCTCGACGGTCGTCATATTCAGAACCAGGTGGGATCGAGCGACGCTTGTTCATGAGGTTTATCGACGTGAAATATGGCGATTGTTGGCCGGCGGTACACATGACGCTGCTCCAGAATTTGACGAAGGGTAAAAATGTGATCTATACAACCCCGCCCAGGGCGAAACCCTGCCTGTTCTTCCCTAATGTTTACTTCCCGAACTGCAGTGAGTCGACGAAGTATAATTGATGCTAGAACCCTTGAAATGACTGGGGTCAAACTAATCCCTCTATGGTTTTCGCAAGAGCCGGGCTCCTTTCTTAAATATGGGAACTATTATCGAGTGACCCCAGCACGGAGGGATGGTCTCCGTCGTCCACACAAGTTGAAACAACTGAGTCAAGGCCTCTAACGCCTTTCCACCTTCTTTGAAAAGTGCCGGCACGAGATCATCTGGACCAGCAGCCCTATTACGATTGAGAGCCGAAAGGCAATTGCGAACCTCAGTCTCAGTGGGTGGTTCCAAATCTACCGACCAGGGTGCTACATCACAAGTTTGTGGCGGCAACACAATAGAAGCAGGAGGCCAACTAAATTGACCCTCAAAGTGTTCCGCCCAACGCTCTAACCTTCTGGACTTATTACAGATTAGTGTGCCATCTGCCTCGCTGATAGCTTCACTGACAGACGGTCGCCTGGGACCGGTAGGCACGAATAATTGTAGTCTGCCGGTGTGCCCTGAAGCAAAAGCGGTTTCCGATTCCTTTACTTTTTCCACTAACAAAGCCACATGATCAGCCTGCGTTTTAGTTTCCTAGGGGTATCTCTCCTACACTTGTTATCTGAGTTGCCTGATGGAGTGTATCGTCCGAGATCCAATGTTTGTTCGATCCACGAACCCCATGCGCATGCTACAGTACCTGCTTCACGAATGGCCTGTGAAATTTGAGTCCAGCAGCTATTAGGATCTTCGAAGTGAGAACCACTAAGGCAGCTTTCTAAGCTGGTTTGGTACTTATGCCTTACCGACGGTATAACCAGTTTCTCAACAGCCAGTCGTTGCTGTCGGTGGGGTCGTTGCCCAGCAAAAGTAAGAACGAAAACGACAACGTACCAACGCATGATCTGAATCCAAGTATGTGCTCCAATAAGAACGACAGTCCTGAATCGAACCACGCCACCTATAACTAACAGTTATGTGGTCTATCTGAGACCAGGTCTGATTCGGAGAAGGCGGGCGCCAAGTATAACAATGACGTGCACGATGTCTAAAACTAGTGCTGGCTAAAAATAGCTTATGCTCAGCGCATAGCTGCAACAATCGCCCGCCATTATCTGAGCGATGTGATGCTATCCCAAACCTGCCACCTAAACGAGACTCGGCTCACCAAGGCGGCCGACCTGGGCGTTCATATCTCCGGCCAGAACGACTATATCAGAACCATGTGTCGACCGAAGGAGAGCGGCCAGATCCGAATAAAAGGCGTCCTTGACGCCGACGTCACTACAGTCAGTTGGAGCATAAGCAGACAATGAAAAGATTTCTGAAAGTTTTGCGTCTAGAGCTGGTTTTAACAGAACCTGCCAAGCGGACGGCACAAAGTCTACTGTTAACAGGAATCCAATCTACTAATGCGGCTGCGGCCGTCGTGCTGAGGACTATACCTACTCCAGCCTGACCGGTAGCGGCAGCCGTGGAGTCACCCGAAGTGTATAACCAGTATCGGGTAGACAATGCGGGTGCTGTTAGTTCCATACGTTGACTACTGTCCTGGATTCTAGTCTCCGAGATACAGCAGACATCGACATGCAACGAGTCTAACGTTCGTGCGAGAGCGGCCTGTTGACCTATCTGTTTTAGAGTGCGAACGTTGAAAGCACCTATATTAATTCGCATTCTAGGTCTAAGCAAGGGACGAGGGAGGCCTGATGCAGAGTAATCAGCAGAAATGAGAGGTCCGGGAGGGACCTGAGAGCTAAATTTGATAGAACAGTGGGGAAAGGGGTCAGCAGTAGCATGTTTTCGCCTATCCACCCTGTTGTATGCAGCAGATAGGGCGACCCGGTTTATACTGCGAGACGGCCGATGCAGTATGGAATTACTGGTGTTGTGAATATTCATGGTTGTGTGTGGGCTGAGATACTGCCAGGACGCCCAGACCTAGACAGGAGAACGATTAGGGTTCTCAACCAAAGCCTTTGGCTCAAAAGCCTGTACCGCAAGGCAGCGGTTGGGTGGCAATGTACCAGAACTGGTACTTTTTCCGGAAAAAGATGCCAACCTTCTTCCAACCCCCAACCTGGAGACTGGTTTGTCAGACCTCTACCCATTGGCCTGCCTGGTATGAGTGACTCTATCGGTGTGGTGGCCACACCGTCCAGTTTAGTCATTGAGATGCGCAAGCCGTCACACCACGTCAAGGTCCAGTCTCGTTGTGACAGTCCGGTTCATACACCCTTCGGATAAGGTTCATCCATCCCGGATGCCTAATGCACCCAACGAGTTTGCGACCGGAGCAGCGCAATTGTTCAAGGATCCACCAGGGAAGTCTGGTGAGATAAATCTATCCGGCCAGGGGATCCAAGACCGATTGAGCTGTTACGATGCTTGCTCCCTGTTGCCGTGAGCCCGCGGTCAAATTGGTGTATGCGCCCATCGAATAAGGCCCAGCTCTATAAGGTACCCGGCACATTTTGCCGTTGGAGCCGATGATCAGTGATGTGACTCGTATGTCCTTTTTCGGGGATTGTCTATGGCTGGCAATCGGCGATGTTTGTACACTATGCGGACAAGATTCCATACGTAGGGCATGCTTCCATTGATGAAATGGGAGCATAGACTCAGAGAGTTTGGCCATCTGCTAAGCATGGCAGCTATTTGCCTACCACACGGACCACTCTTTAGTCATGCCTCAGCTGAGTGCGAAACGATGAGAAATGAAAAGGTGATGACCAAGCATAGAGAAATAATGTTCACCAAGAGGTTGGCCACTGTAGGGCGGGTTCACCTCTCGTCTTCGGGACTCACAGAGAAAGGGTCTGGAAACTTCAGATGAGATGGTGGCTAAACAGATTTAATGAGGTGAATGTTGCCGTTAGTTCGGGTTGTTTGTGAGGTGAGTGCACTTAGTGGATGCGGAGCAGTGAAAATCGTAAGGAAGTTGTCTTGTTGATGACACCTTACTTTCACTTACAGCCCGGTTGTTTGTTTGCAAGGTATGGACAAATTAATTTTGAACGTTCGAATATAGACACAGTTGTTTAGGAGTTACGTCCCCTCCCTTTCTTTGTCAGTGACTGGGAGTTGTTTTTTCCACATGGGTGAACAGCAGTTTTGCGTCAGCAAAAACAACTAATGTATTGCTGTCTTTTATTATTATAACAATGTCAATAACTCTCACAGTGGCTCAGTTGCTGCTGTTAAGTTTACGCATGTAGTGACAGGGGCGAAGCTGCTTGTGAGTTAGCAAGTCTTCATTCCGGTCTCATTTGAATAAAAACTGGCGACTCGCAAGTCGGTTTGCTTCCGATTTTAAGAGCCGTTTCCGCCTCGGGACTTCCAATTGAAAACCAAAGGCAGGTGTCGTCCAACTGATGAGTATATCAGACCTTGCTAATGCGGATGCTGATTACGCTAAGGTGCTGACTAAGTGTTACGATACCATTTTCGAGTCCTATTTGTTCGCCGGCTGTGTAAGCCTCTGGCCAACGGAATAAGTAGGGTTGTACGTATTCTCATTCTTACGGCGCCCTATCACACATAAATTTGGGAGCCGCTTGAAGGCCACATCACTGGATGCCGGAATCACCTGCGTCTATATCTGTTAAAATGTAAGAATTGGACAGAAGGACTCGATTTGCAAATCACTACCAAACACCCGCTTCCTAACCTCCTCGTTGCTTACTCGCTGGTGCCACCCGATACGAGCGATCGAACGCAGACATCGGTGGTCAAATACCTGAAGACGGTTCACGTCCTCTACCCTGAGTGGCCACGTTTCGCTGCCGTAAAGTGAATACAGCCCTCTGTCCACTATGGCAGGCAACCAGTCCGATAAGTATCGGTTGATCCTGACAGTGAATGACCTGCCACAGAGGAATTCTGCTATCCAGTCTATTATAGGGGAGCTGTCAGCGTACATTATTAATTTGGTGGGCAAATGATTATGTGGAAGCCTGTCAGAAGCCTTGCTGAAATCAAGGAACACAACGTTTGTAGTATTGTTTTCAGCCCTATAGCAAGCAGGATCGCCCTCTCCGAAATCCGTGCTGTCTCTCACTGAGGTGTATGAGAGGGTCCAAATGCTCCTGGAGACGAGGAGCAACCAACAGCTTTGTTACTTTACCAATAACATAAGTTAAACATACCGGCTGGTAGTTGACAACTTCCGACCATCTTCCTCCATTGGGCATAGGCACAATCATTGTTTGTTTCCACTCCCCTGACAGTTTAACTTCCTTCAGAGTCTGTTGATACAAGTCCGTTAAAAGTACGCATAGTTTCCCCACCACTTTACGTAGCTGCAAAAGATGGATGTTGTCCGGGCCGAGAGATTTGTTGATACCGATCAACCTCATCTCGCGTTCCACTTACTCAATCGTGAACAGTGTTGTAACAAAACACGGTCCTGCGTTGTCGAGCAAGTTAGACTTCTAGTTATCCTGAGAAAAGACCGGAGCGTAGTGCCGAGCCACTGGCTGAGTTTTGTCTAAGTCGTCAACAACTCCACCTTCATTTTGATCCGTCAGCGCCGGAATTTCTTAGTGCGTCACCAGACATACGCCCAAGGTCTTTTTCGTGCTGCTGCCGATTCCACGATCAGCCTTTCCTCATACCACTGATGACTTTTCAGCGTTATATTTTCAGCATTACATTCATTTCTTATTCCCCGGTATGCACCGTATAAACCATTGCCAGCCCGGTAGCTCACCCACTGCGGATATCTGCACCTAAGGATGACATGCAATTCGATATCAAACCAAGGAGGCTTATCAGCATGGGAACGATTACGAGACATAGGTGAAAACCATTCAACGAGAGCCAGGAGGTTGTCTCTAATTTTACAACAGTGCACATCAACCGTGGTCACGCTACCGTCCCACTCAAAAGTGCGTGCGACCTCTCTTATTACTTCGAACGGAATTCCATATATTACGTCGAACGTGTGTGGTTGTTGTCCGCGGTTCACCTCTTGTCCATCATATGTTCAACAGCGCTTACAGAATCAGTCAACATTCTCGGCTATACGCAGTCTATCGGGGCAGCTGTAAACCTCTTGATTCAGGGCAGAACAAGACAGAACGTTGAAGGTTTACTCGGATAAAACTGGTTCTGTACATAAATAAGTAACGGTTAGCAAATTACACAACCTACAACCAAGTGAACTCTGAGTACGGAATTTAACCGTCAGCAGGGAAAATGGTTGGCCGATGATTCGAATTTGATTCAGGTTGTCTCCTGCCATTTTAATTTTCGGTAGTTTAACTAGTGTGGGTGCCTTAGTCATATTAGGTATAGTGAGGACTGTAGTAATATACCACTATAAGCTGCATCGTTTTTGGCTGTATTCTATTTCTCCAATTATTGTTTAATCGTCACTTCTGTGTATTGTCGCACCGTTGTATTGAGTTTCAGTCTTAAACAGCTTGGTTAAATAAGCTTCTTGCTATGGATGACCTGGGTTCAACTGTGGGGACTGTAGATGTCGTAAGCCAGTCACTGAGGGTATCCAGTGCGATAACTGTGAAAAGTGGTATCACAGGCCGGTGCTCCAAACTGACCGAGGTTGCAGTAAGGTTGTATGGACAGCATAAGCAGTTGAAGTGGGTCTGCTCACACTGCTGTTCATTGGCAGAAGTCCTCTCACGATTACTGCAGAAATTCTGAAAGCTAACGGGGCATTGGGAAGGGAGCAAGTACCTTAAAAGTTTTTGTCGGAACAGCGGGAGTGTACTACAGAGGAGGTAATTGCAAAGCAGAGGGAGAAGACAGCAGTTCGTGTGGATGACACGGTGGAACTGCGCATTGCCAGCGGAAAAGTATTAAGGAGATATCGAAACATTCTGGTCCTCAATAATGAGGAGCCAGTAATCAGGGAGATAAAAACCCGGGAAAGAGCTAGAAAGGATGAAAATTCTCCGCATGGCAGGATCGTCTGCAGATACTGGTATTAAACGCATAAACGGAGTAGTAGGCTGGAGATTAAGCAATTACAACAGAACTCAAACCCAGGCACATATAATATTCCAACGAGTTTACACAAGTCTCCCAAAGGGACTATGTACTCAGCAAGGTTGACAGATTACATGAACTGTCACGTGGTAGATATCAGCTCATTCCGGACAACAAGAACGGACACAGAGTATGGCGAAAACAACAGTCTATGGTGTGTCAGCCAGAACGTGGGTCTAAGAAAAGGATATGGTCGTACTAGCGATTCCACCGATCCAGTGCGACAGGCAAGCTGGGTTGCGAGAGGATGACCCGGGTATTGGGACTAGAGAGGTTTCAGCCACGGCTGCACCTATTACGAAAGTAGTATGTAGCAAAAGACCGGAGGCTAGTTATCAGGGTGGTAAAAATAAGAGGACCTCATTCGCGGCGAATGAGACCACCAGTGAAGCGTTTTGTAAAGTATTTTGTACTTCATAATTTTCATTGTTCTTCACACTTTTCACCTTTCTCAATTTCACATCTACACTCGATGTTTAAATCATGTGAATCGACTGAATCAATAATCACAATAAAAATTTCATCTCCAAGGTCGCGAGCCCTGCGTTCTCTCTGCGTTTCGTGTCGCTTGTGCCGATTTCTGAAGAGTTAAAGGCTAACGGAATCGACCATTTATTTCAGCAAATTTCCGAATTCATCTGTCGTCGGAATTATCTCCGTTGTGACCTCAAAATTACTTGGGAGCAACACGACAGATAGTATCCATTGGATACCTTCATTCGGTGTAGTGGAACTCTAAGACCAACGCACCTTTACGAATTATTGTGAGTCAGTTGCCTTCATTTTCATCACATTTTGACCTCGTATTCACACTTAAGTTTTATATAGTGTTTAGATCCACTACATAAATTGGTGAGCCCGAATTTTTACATTTTGCCTATTGTACATATATATACTACACTAAATACAAGACGGAACGAACAACCAGAATTACTCAGTGGAACCAGGAAGCTTCAGTTAGCAAAGTAACGTCGGAAAAACTCATTAACATGATAACAACTAAGGCTAAACTTTAGGTAAAAGTGGTTATATTACATGCATTCTGGGTAATGTGAATGGGTGAGATGACTTTGTTATTACACGTCTTCTGAGACCATTACTTGTAAAGGCCGCTAAGACTGTTGTGTACAGTGCTTCCCCATGTGTGACGAGTTGGTATATATAAAGGTTAGGTGTGCTGTAAATTAATAAGTTTCACAAGTAGTACGATTTATTGTCTAAAAATTGTTGTTCGCTAGTGTTGCATACTGATGCACACAACGCAATATCTTGAACACAACAAATATCGACTTTTAATATGGATGCAACTTGTTTGTTTCTACTGCAAAGGAACCATCCAAACTTATTCTTTTTTTATAGAATCAATTTCATTTAAAAGCAATCCTTTGTACATTGATCTACTGCTGATTTAAATAAAATAACTGACTCAATTATACTAGACCGACCTTCTTATTTAGTTTTAATAATTTAAAATTTTGTTCTTTGTCATTTTCAGCCCCAGGCGAATTGGACAGAAGCGTGTATAGAACTTGAAAACGGTAAACTTAATATTGTGAACCCATGACATTTTAAGCATCTGAGACTTTGGAGGATGCACTACTAAGAGCAGACGCGACTTGGTTTGACAAACTAATTGCATAAAATCTCATTATGGTCACACGTGAAAGGTTCACTGATTCGTGAAAATACGATAATTTTTAAAATACCACACTACTAGCCTTGGTTTAAAAGCTACCGTGTCTGCAACTGGAACAGTGAACTACGACAATACTGGTAATAAGGTATCATTCGTGGTTCAATATTTTTACCGTACATGTACCTATTCATTTCACAATAACTTAAGATTTTGTTAAAATTGGACGCTGCTCTATGGTACCGCTGTTCGGCTGCAGATGGGAACCGCCTCCGACATCACTATCATGTCAAGGAAGACATGGAACATGATGGGTCGACCTGCCGTGCGTCCGACTACACACAATGCCCGCAATGCTTCAGGTGGCGCTCTGAGATTATCTGGCGAGCTAGCCTGTAAGGTCTCATTAGCGACACCCACTTCAAAGGCAGCTGCTATCTCACGGATCAACCGCAGTTGGACTTGTTGGGGCTGGACTGGATTGATGCGATGAACTTGTTGGAGACGCCCATCAGCCGCTGGGGCAACGGTAGGCATAACGGATGTTAACTGAATGGCATCGCTTCACACAACCAGTCCTCCCGGTATCATCGACCACTTGTACCGAAAGCACACTGCAGTCTTCCAGGAAGGCTTAGGACGTTGCACCAAAACGAATGCCGTCTTGCACCTCCTTCCAAACGCAAGACCCGTTTTCCGACCGAAACGTCCAGTGCCGTACGCAGCTCTACCTCTCGTGGACAAGGAACTCGATCGCCTACAGGAAGCTGGTGTCCTGAAACCAGTCAATTATTCCGCTTGGGCCGCACCGATCGTCGTTGTAAAGAAGCCCAATGGTGTGGTGAGAATTTGCGCTGACTTCTCTACAGGCCTAAATGCTTCTTTGGATATGCACCAGTATCCTCTTCCGCTGCCCGATGATCTATTCGCGAAGATGAACGGTGGCAAGTGCTTCGCGAAGTTGGACCTAACGGACGCCTACTTACAAGTAGAAGTCTCAGAATCTTCCAAGGAGCTGCTCACCATCAACACCCATCGCGGCCTGCTCCAGTACCAGCGTCTCCCATTTGGCGTGAAGACTGCGCCGGCAGTCTTCCAACAGATCATGGACACGATGCTGACCGATGTTCCAGGTGCAGCCGCCTATCTGGACGACATCGTTGTGACCGGGGCCGATGAAGCAGAACTGACAGAGCGCCTAGACCTGGTTCTTGGACGCATAGCCGATTACGGATTCCGTATTCGCCAGGAAAAGTGCAATTTCTTCATGCACTCAATCAAGTACCTGGGCTTCATCATCGATCGTCACGGCCGCCGCCCAGATCCCAACAACATTCAAGCTGTTGTCGATATGCCACCACCGTCAGACGTATCTAACCCTACGTTCATTCTTGGGTCTCGTCAGCCACTACAGCGCGTTCATGCCCGCCATGCATCGCGTTCGAGCACCCTTGAACAGACTGTTGACGAAGGATGTCTCGTGGAACTGGTCAACCGAATGCCAGAACTCATTTGAGGAAGTAAAGAAAATGCTCAACTCCGACAACTTGCTGACGCATTTTGATCCCACTCTCCAAATCGTGGTCGCATCGGACGCCTCAAGCTATGGAGTAGGAGCGGTCCTCTCACACCTCTACCCGGATGGATCCCAAAAAGCAGTCGCTCATGCTGCTCGCTCTCTATCGTCAGCAGAGAACTATGGATAGATCGAGAAAGAAGCTACTGTTTACGTGGTGAAACGTTTCCACAAGACGCTCTCCGACTGGCGTTTCATCTGCTGACTGACCACAAGCCGCTGCTCGCTGTCTTTGGATCAAAGAAAGGTATACCGATCTACACGGCCAACCGCCTTCAAAGATGGGCAACGACTCTGCTGAACTACGACTTCGACATCCGATTATACGTCAACAAGCATTGGACAGGCAGATGCTCTCTCTCGCCTGATTGGCTCGCAGACGCTCGATCCAGAAGAGGCCGTGATTGCTGCAGTGCCCTTCGAAGCAGAGGTCAATCAAGTGTTCTCCGAAGTCATCCGGACACTCCCGGTCACCGCCGAGCTGGTTGCTGAAGCAACTCTACGAGACCAGACATTGCAGTCTGTGATATCTTACAATCAGAACCGCTGGCCGGATAGAGGATTAACGGGTGACTTGGCGCAGTTTTTCCGGAGACGTTCCGCGATATCAACTCTCAATGGTTGTGTGCTGTTTGGAGAACGTGTCGTCATCCGCCGGAACTTCAACCTAAAGTAATTCGCCAGCTTCATGTCGGCCACCCTGGCATCAGCCGAATGAAGGCGCTGGCTCGCAGTTACGTCTACTGGCCCGGCATGGATGAACAGCTGGAGCAACTGGTTAGATCCTGCCACGGTTGCGCTTACGCATCTAAAGCACCCAAGCTGGCACTGGTGCTCAAATCAGCGTCGTACCACCTAGAAAGGAGGATACGCCTCGTTCGACACCCTTCCAGCTCCAAGCCGCCAATGGAACCCCCATACGCACTTTTGGCACACGCTCCCTCACGCTGGATGTGAGCATATCATCCACCTGCGGACGTTGTTTCAACGTCTAGCGTCATACGGTCTTACTGTCAACGGAGCTAAGTCCGAACTCGGTCAAGCCTCGTTGAATTTTTAGGCCACAGCATCTCAGCAGAAGGGATTAAACCGCTCGATTCTAAGATCGAGGCTATTCGATCGTGCCCGCTTCCCGACACAATTCCCAAGCTCCGCCGCTTCAATGGACTTGTGAATTACTATCGTCGATTTATTCCCAACTGCGCCAAGCTTATGCAGCCTTTGACTGATTTGCTTCGGGGCAATAAACGTACTTTACATCTGACACCCGAAGCCACAACAGCTTTCGCCACCGTAAAGGAGGCACTTGCCTCTGCAGTCATGTTGCACTTCCAACAACCGGATGCACCGATCAGCATCGCCGTGGATGCATCAGACACAGCCATAGGTGCAGTGCTACAGCAAGCTATTCTGGATGAATGGCAGCCGATTGCATTCTTCTCTCAACGCCTCAGTGATACTGAGACGCGATACAGCACCTTCGGCCGTGAACTCTTAGCTGTGTATAGAGCTGTGCGCCATTTTCGTCACGCACTCGAGGGCCGTGATTTCATTATTTTCACGGACCACAAACCCCTCGTGTATGCTCTGCGGAATTACTCCGATAGACATTCACCTCGAGAAACTCGACAGCTGGACTACATAGCCCAGTTTTCTACGGACATCCGCCATGTCTCCGGAGCTGCAAACGTCGCTGCGGACACTATCACGAATGCACAGCGTATCTACAGCCACCGACCTGATCTCACATCGCAACATAGCTGCACAGCAACAGTCCGATTGCACGTTTATGGATGATCTAAAACGCACGAATCTACGGATTGTCACAGTGCCATTGACATCTTCGACTGGTACCATTGTATGTGACAATACGCTGGGATACCCCAGGCCAAATGAGCCACATTCATTATGAAGAGCAGTTTTCGAAGCGCA
>LOND01000239.1:116869-144188 GCA_014220965.1 Paragonimus kellicotti
TACCATCAAAAGAGAAAAACGTAACTTTGGAAGGTCAAGACTAGCGACTGTTGGCAGAACAGAATACGATGGGTGGACTGGGATGGTATGCTCGTCGGACTGTTGTGGCCTCACTTCTGGAGCTGACTTTACGCCGTGGTCCTCCAAATACTGTTCCCGATCAACTGAATGCTCCCGCGCGGGGTATGCGTCAACATGAGCATATTTATCTTCAGCTAGGTCAGGCAACAGTCTAGCCCTCTCAACTTCCATTCTAGCCTGGGCCAGCTCACGCTCTAATGCGACTTCTGCTATGACTTCACGTTCCTTAAGCTCAGCTAGCAGCAACGTAGACCTAGCATGCAAACCTTTAAGACTGCGTGTGGATCTACGACTAACGTATGAGCCAGAAACCGAAACAGCATCCACGCAACGGCGGACTTGCCTGTCACATCCGGAATCTTCCTTGGGTTCCATGAGTTCGGAATTACTTGGTATCAGCAAATTCCAAGTTTCGTCAGATTGAGTACTGTAACGATCCACGTCTGATCGTTGAGTTACGCGTAGCCCAAAAACGGATCCCCAAATTGAAAACAAGATTGGACAACAATTTCTACGGTACTATTAAAGAAATGCATCAGTAATTACAAAAGCAAACCTCAATCGTTCGCGACGATAGTCTCGTCCAGCAAAATCAACAGTTTCTCAACAGGACCAGCAAGGTCAAAGGTCAGCCGTCACGCCAGTAAGCCAGGACAAGAATGGCTACTCGCGCCAAGGACAGTTAATGACACATTAGTTCAATAAAACAAAACGGGGTGGGTGAGGTAGTGGGAACAAGTGTCAGGTTAGTGGGAAAAATAGGGAATGCAAACGATGGGGACGAATTTTCTCAGTTCATGGATCAACAAATTTACAGCGCCCGCCAAAATTCGTCTGCATCTGGCAGACCGCCGGTAGTGCTGAACAGTTCTGGCTCCCTACCTACCTATACTTAATATAACTATCCACACGACATACGCTGACTTTACGCTGAAACTTTCGTTTATTCTTGTTACCAGTTAAGTTCAAAAAACTGACGGTGATCCTTTCGGACATTTATGCAGATGGAGTTAAAACGGTATCTAGTAATCCTATAAAAATGAATTATAAAACCTAGCCACCTAGTGCAGATACTGCAACTGTCGTAAAGTAGGCTCTTCATACAAATCCTCACATGCTGGTTACATGAAGTGCTGGTCATAAGTTGTTGACTCATTCACTGAGGATTCAAGCTTATACTGAGTTACGCGTAATCTGTTGATCCAGCGACAGAGAAGGTAATCTACCTTCAGAAGGATAAGTGAGAACGCTTTCTTAAAAACTGGGTTCGATACGGCAATAAATGAATCAATGTACATGAAAATTAAGTCTCTCACCTTAACTATAGGAAAATCTCTGAAATTGAATGAAGAATGTGCGCGTACAATAAAATTAGTCAACTAGGCACGGCTCATTAATGATGGACGATAAGACAAAATTGAGCTCGATCAGACAGATAGTCATTGGTTGTGTCGGAGACAAACGGCCGTTTGCTTCTCGAGTGATGATAGGAATTATATGCCACTCAAGAATAAATATAGAAGAGTGTCTAATTTTGACATTCAGAAATCTACATGGCTCAGACAAGGTAAGAATAGGGGAAACGGTTGCACCAGCATGTGTTAGAACAAGGAAAATTAATGCAGTTTATTTTTGAAGAAAATCAAAAAGCCTGGGGCCATTATAAGAAAGTGATCTAACCGCGTCCAGCAATCGCAAAAATGATGCAACAGCCTCTAGCAAAATCAATACAGGCATCGCGATGCTAGTTCCTAGGTTCGTACGCCCAAGGTTTTCCCAGCCTTACGTTAACGCGGAACGGAAGTCGTAGTGAGAAGACGGTGAATCTGCAAACAAACTTTATTTATTGATTTACTCACCGTTCACAAGCAGACTTCAACGCAACAGTTAAAGGCGCTAGGGAGTTGGACGTGAGAGAACCTCAAGCACAACCGCACGGCAACCGCCAGAGAGGACGAATGTCGACGGAAACTTCAGTCGACCTTCAGAATTCAAACAAGCGTCAGAATGGTTGGGCGGCGTTCCCAACGGTGACAGCTAAAACATTGTTATCCTAGTGAATGTAGCCTATAGTAGCAGAGCTGGCGCGGATTCATTATAGAGTCACGACTAAGACTGCGATAACCTGACCATGCCACAGCCTTATTGATTGAAACTTTGAAGTTCAAGTTCTACGGAAAGAAGGGTTTATTACCAATCGGGCATCCATAATATTCGCACCGGAATGTCAGAGAAGGTTATCCAGAGTTGCGACTGTCCTACCTGAAAAGAGACTTGTGCACATTCCAGGTTCCGTTTCCTGATTTCAACCAAACGTGTTACAACTGAATCCTATTGAGCACGAGCGCGAATAACTGATGCGAATAACAGTGAACAAATAACGCAGATGCAACCGCCTTCCGATTGGCCCAAAACCGCGAACGACAAGAACCAATGAGAACACGGACAAAGCAGACTCCGGATAAGCAATGTATTTAGCCACCAGACGCTTTGCGAATTTACATGAGAAACTGGTCTGTATTTATAGAAAATCATTGACCTTGTGGCCGCGTGAGCGCACGAAAAATGTTTGAATCCGACGCTGGTGTAGACGTGTGATATTCGACAACGGTGCAAATCTCAGCAACGGCTTGAGATATCTGATTTCTGACAACGGTTTGCCCCGACCCTGAGGCCTCCCGTTTGTGGATGTTGATCGTACGACGGAAGTCAGGGATTAACATGCTTGGACGTTATTGGCCGTCCAACTCAATCAGTCCATCTTCTAGGAGATAGCTTACGTGACAGGCCTCGTGTTTTGGTGATTGGTGTTACGGACTCGACCTAAGAGAGACCAAACGTGTCCATCAGGATCTCCAGCGGAACATCTTTCTCACTCGGTGATTATTTGGCGATACTTTCAGGCTGAGGCGGTTTGACATGAAGTATCCAGATGTCCGTTCCTACTTGGATTTTGAAAATTTGTTCGGAGTGGTTTTCTACCATTCAACGTCCTCCGCGAACAGGCGATACGGACAGTTTAGAGGTGAAGTCAGGTCGTTTATAAAGTTCACGAACAACAAGGGGCGCAGAACCAACCCCTGTGGGACCCCACTGATAGCTAAAATACTCCACTTTCACTTCAGTCCCAAACTTGCGTCCTTTGCATAGTACAACTTTTCATCAAAAATGCAATTCTAGTTTCTCACAGTGGACTCACGCACTACCGAGTTAAGGGACGAATTCAGTGATAGATCAAAAGAGTAAAACAAAATATCTATCGCAGGCGAAAACCACTGAAGTCCCTACATCAAAAACAGACGGCGAAGGATACCCTTGATGCTTCTCACGGAAATGCCTGACAAAATTTCATGCTAAAGTTGGCTGACTTCCACCTCTGGTATTACGTTCTCTGTGACGATTGTGAACGCCCATGAGTGTTGTGTGTGATGAAACCATGGGTTAGGCTGAAGGTGGGTGTAGCGTATTCTCATGACCGTAGTTTGAGTGTAGTTACATTAGTGCCAGTTTGTTCCACTGTTGCTTTCAAACTACACTCAGACTATACTATACTATACGGTAAACTGGAACTACACTCATGCTGACTGCGTAGAATATACCCCAATCAGCACGAGTGCAGTTTTTAAGGTGGTTTGAATGTAGCCTGAGTGTAGCTTGACGAGCAACAATGGGACAAACTGTGACGCCTCGTGACACTCAAAAAGCTACACTCACACTACACCCCCGATTACGCGCTTCACAAATCCAGCCGCATTTACTGCGCCGAAATCCCGGTTCTACAGCGGACAACGAACGTGAGCGTTCACCATCGTCGTGGAAGGCGTAATGCCACAAGAAGAAGGGTCAGCTTTACTGTGCAAATGTACTGGGCGCGCCTGCGACGGGCATTATGCCTGAGCTACTGGATCCACCGCTGATGGAAACATAGTACGTGGATTGCAGATAGCGGCACACAGCAGGATCGTTCCAAAACGAATGCGGCCTTCAATGTAGGGGCAGATCAGCTAGGTGGGCTGAGATACGTACGTAACTATAAGTCGATTTGAGGTTTATCTATGCATTCATAGCTGGTATGTCCCTGTATTAAATGTAACATTCATTTGGGACTGATCGTGCCCTCTATATGGCAGCAAGATGCTGTAGATGTCTCTTCGGACTGCCTAACTGTTTAAACATTATCTAAGTAATTTGATTTAACTACTGAGTCTTCTTCGTCATAATCGCCCACCAGGACGGAGCGCCGTTTTGTGCTACCCTTCGAAGTGGAGCTCAAACATTCACCAACGCGGTCAAACTACATGTGTTATTGGTTCAGCTTATACCCACGCTATTTCCGCTGGTCGCCCAATCCATACAGACCTTAGTCGTAGACCGTAGTTTCGTGAATTGTCGTAGATGAAAATATCTAACCATATATTCAGCTTCCTTTCCTTCGCGCTTGATGATGAAATAAAAATCACCGAGATGTGTAATTGACGCATATCTGTTTGGTCCAAACAGCTGATAATAGAAAACTATCGTAACCTGTATCGTTTTCAACATTCGGTACGGCTTCTGTTGTTCTGGTCGTTCGCGTAAAAAATGCAGAGTTAAGGAATGGATGCGAAAGAACGTGTTTATATATTACTATAAAGAATGATGATCCGTGAATAGCCGCGCTTATTCATCATATTAGTGGCCAGTGATATCATTTTGTTTCTAGGACGGATTATATGGAACATTTCAGGACGATTTTTAAAAAGTGCCTGCAAACGTACATTGGAGATGTCGGTGTTACTCATGTTCGTGAAACTAGCCGAAGTTTTATAACGGATTTTAGGAGCGATCATATAAGACGATATGAGTTCCTGCAAACCACCTAAACCTGTTATCGCTGTACAACGCATAGGAGGCGTAAAGGCGGGTGCAGGTATGCGACGTGTTGGTTAATTTTTATTAGTTCTAATAAATTGTTCCTTGCGACGCTTGCTTCAACTCACTGTTTCTTATTGTTCGAAGGAAGGACTGTTTGATTGTTGGTTCTTTTGAGTTGCAGCGTAGCCACCTTCTCAGTCACTTGAAGTATTCATCTCATCGCACAAACCAAAGGCTCATCGTGAGCGAAGTGAAAAACTGTGGAATACTGTTGTGGAATACACCAGTTACTGACCTTGATGATTACGTCGCCGATGGTTGCAGCAAGTTCATCGCGGAGACAGTCATCGGTAACGTACACAGAAACGTGAAGCATGAAATGTCAGATGAATCTACTGCATAAATTCTGTTATTCGGCTTCGGGAAACCTTCCGTAAATGCTCTCAGAGATTGATTCGAGAGGTGTTCACTGTCTTGCTATCTGAGATGAAGGTAATAGGTACACGCGCATTTTTCGCACAGCGAAGACAAATTCAGTTCTATAGATGTTTTCCAAAATTGGATGTGGATGCCACACACCAGAAAAACAGGTAAAAGTATGCTGTGAAAAACTTTCTAATACCTACGAAGTTTGGAGTTATAGCAACTCTTGGTTACCATTGGCGTGAAACCTGACCAATTCTTTATGTTTTGGCACGTCCGTCGTCAAAAGTATGCACCCCCATGTATTCTGCTTCAACTTGTTGCGGGAAACCATGAAGGGACACAACCGTGAAGATGGTCGTCATATACAAAATGGCTGCGCAACCAAGGGCAGTGCGTGTGGTGTTCAGCTGCGATTTGTATTGCGTTACATGTTTGCACGTGCTACTATCTAAAAATCATGTAAGTGGATGGCGTTGGTTTGCAAAGTTTGTTAAAAGACGAATTCGTTCCGCATTCCATAGCATTTCAATCGAATGGTTGCAAGAAACAACGGGCAAGAGTAAGTCGCAAAGCCACACACCATACTGTAGAATCAAGCGTGATTTGGGCACCATTAGCCAAGCCAAAAGAAAATCTATTGATTATTTGTTGTACAATTGACCTTACATCAATTCTAAGAGGATCATTTGTGCACAAATCAAAATTGCTTATTTCGGCGACCCTGGGACTAACCGGCTAAAAATGCCAATGGACGCATAAAAGCGCGGACGTACCCGAGAGACTATCTAGCCAATAACATTTCAAAAATATGAATCCGCAGTGAATGGTTGATGCCAGGTTTTGAAATGTAAACCACTTGCGGAATTGATAGGCGTGAGGTTGTCGGTCTTAGCTTGTTAATGAGAAGCAGCCTTTGTCACATGACCACGTTAGCGAATCATACGGACGAGCAGTGCAATTGAATTTTGAGGCGATAGCTGAGTGTGAGGTAAGCCGTTCTAAAGTAACCATCCTGAATACTGTAGCTGAATGTGCAACAAAATGGTTACGCGTTTTTAGTGGATAGCATTCAAAGCACTTGTAAGTGTCTGGTTTACCGTTTTTGTGGCATCTTTGCATCCACATTATTTCGGTGCTTTGAGGATATTTCCACACGTACAACAAAGCATCTTGTTATGCACATTTTCATCTTTGAGGGCCGTGTATTAATTCACGATTACAGGTTGGTGGTGTATGAGTTGCCAGTTAACACTTTGGTGAGCGCGCAGCTCCAGTTTCTTGCTGCAGTAAACTTCAACAGCCAGTCTAAAACCCTGCATCATCTAGTGGCAAGACGGCCTGACTGCATCAGCCGAACGGTAGAGACTTTTTCGACGGCACCATGGCTTTCTTCAGAAAACGCCGAAGTGCGCGAGGACTGGCTTACCAATGTCCGACTTCCCTAGTGGACCATCTACGCATAAAGGGCAACCAAGGTGGGCAGAGCAACCGCACACAGGATTGCCTTGCGGATAATACGGTGAACCTGTATAGACGGACAGCTGCCACTGTGATGTCCGTTCTGTCAACACCTCAGGTCTTGGGTTATCCGATGAACCTGAAAAAGAGGTCCTGTGCAGCACTCACTGTAGATGCCAACACAGATTGGTTTGCAAATAGTGTGACCGTTGCTGACGAGCCCAAGAGAGCGCGAATCAGTATCATCTAGAGCGGTCCATCTCTTGGTGTCATTAAACAAGATGAGTACATTCACGGTCGTACGCACAGTTTACTTATAAATATCAGATTACATGAATCAGGCGATGAAGACTTTATCTAGTAAACGGCTTCATTCATCCTACGGGACACCAGAGACTCATCTGAGCTAACGACTATGCCTTCCGCCAAAGAAAGCCGGATGTATTACACACCCTCTTTTTCACGTGTCAAACAGACATTTCTTGTCAAATTTTTGTACCTGTTGGCTCTCAGTGATTTTTCCCATGAAGTGGGACTTCCGGAAGGAACAGCCGTGAATGCTTACACATTGGAAACTGTTTCACTTCGTTCGTAGTGTAATACGATTGGATGCAGCGGCCAGGAGTGCTTATTCACAGGGTACTCTTTGACTTCCACCAATTTGTTGGTCACAAAGGTACGACGCGCTAGAGGAGCTCACCGTAAGTTGTTAGAGTAGGGTGTACTAACAGAAAATTTTATATATGAAACCGTCCTTATCTAGTGGAAATTGATGGGCTCCTAAGGCATCACTACCTGCTTTCGAATGCCATTTAGATGGCTCTTAGAGTCGTAACGGAGTGTTTGGAACACACCCAGTTGAAGGTCAACGTACTTTTTTGTTGCAGTGAATAACCATTCATGCCAACTACAATTGGAAAATAATTAATCCTGTGCATACCTTCGGGAAATAATATTATGCCAGCGACAATCACTCAAATATCTTGTATTTGCAGCTTCATAAACAGTTTTACCCCCATGACTGGACACCATTTCTACAACTGAAAACCAAAACAGGTTGTCTAGCTTAATTGAACTCAGAAGTGAGGTATTAGGATATTATTCCGACTCCATGAGACTCCATTATGCTTTACCAATAATTCAGTGGATTAGCTCGGTCACAAAAGTTTGTTGGATTTTATTAACTACGCGATTGACTTTGCATATACTTCTTGTTCACGCCTCCGGAATTATAGAACGAGAAATTTCCCGCGATGGAACTGAATAAGTTTAGGAACGGAAATACTACGAAATTAAAAAATTATGGCAACTTGAAAGCCACGGGTACCTCAAATGGTAGACAAAGATTTTTGGCCTACGGATACCAGTTAGCTTCCCCCACGGATCACCCGAGCGTACCGCTTCTTCAGAAACAGACTTTCCCAACAAGCATCCTACTGTTTCTCAAGTTCATTTACTCTCGACGATCTTACAATCTCTTACGTTAACGTATTATACATGCTCACAACACAAAAGCTGAAAAACGTTTCTTTGGACCTGTCCCACATCCCGTCTTCTTTAACATGGTGTTGTTGCCACTCTGTTGCCAGCCCCTTCTGAATCCCACCAATTGACCCATGGGACAGCGGATAGTCTGTTTACCATTTTGTATACCGCAGTTATGTCATCTTCCTGACGATGGCGGTGACGTGTGAACGGACCTAATTTACTCAACCCATTTCCGTTGCTCACACTCCGCAGCTCCGCAACCCAAAGCGTCGGGTCGGGTGGCCCTCTTCAACAGCCCAGTGACCTGGATACGATCGTGGCCTGCCTGCTGTGCGATGTGTGAAATTCTTCTTAAAAACATCCTCAACGATCTCGTCGATATGAAGTTCCGAAGTCGGAACAAGTTGAAAACAACCACCTGGGCGAGAAATAACATTTTCAACTTTTTGTGGATTGTGTAAATGCACGTCGCAAGAAAAATATGTAGCTCCTTAGCGCAGTAGCTGTTTTGTAATGATGAACATTGATGACACCCAAACGTGCTCATATTCTCATGTTTTAGAAAAGAAACGCGTGTATTTTTTCATTGAGTGCATCGCGCTGTTCATGGCAAAAGTCAGTTGTAGAAAACATCGAATAGCATCAACGCCTACTACACACCTGAACATTGTACACGGCGTATGTCCTTCGACTTCCTCATCCACCACCCCATTTGAGCGCTGAGGATTTTATGTTCTGGATGGTTCAGAATCATGGATGCTTATAAAAAAGGATCAGTGTGATAACTTTCCTAACTTCCGTGTGAGATAAGGTGAACACGAGTTCGCCAATCACGTTTCCACGATTTCTTTTTCATAACACGATCTGCGAATGTGGGCGAAATCGACGTCTGTTTGGCACGGATGTATCGCTTGGTTGTTAGATCTGTTTGGAAATTTTCCCCAGATGTTTCTGACAAAAAATGTTTTATTTGGCACCTTACGTATGTAACTGTCTCTCTCTCAGTTTCGCAACCTAACTGTACCTACCCGTACATACTGCTTCACTTGTTTGTAGGTCACTGTCTAACCCGTTTGCTTTTAGTTGAAGTGCCTCACTGGAGGCGGACCTTTGCTGTTCTGTTTGCACTAATAACAAAACGAGTAAGGTAGATTTCTATACTCACTTTGTAGTGTTTGTTCAACTTTATGCAGCCGATTTGCGGTTTACGGCATATTCCTACCATTGATACTGACTGTTACAGTTAAAGTATGCAGCGGATTGTTTTATATATTTTATCGCTGACAAAATAGTATCATAAGGTATCCGATCGAAATCATGTCCGAATTTGGTGGTCGTTATTCCTCAACGCGCTGCTGGCAGACGATTCTGTCGCAACGGTCAATATGGTACGGAAGTTCTTTGCGAACGACCGGAGACGTTAGATGTTCCGTGTATGGATTACTCTGTTTCCCAGGACGACGAGGTTCACTGACTGGTTAGCGGTCCGATGTTCGTAATGAGCTGTTTCATCAGGAGCTTTGAGGGCTTTCCATTCATCCGTTCCTTCTTTGGTGTAAGGCTGAAAGTAGACGACACAAATACTGTGTCCAGCCCACTTGGACCCGTCCTTCGATGATAGCCATTAAGTGACGGTTTCTGGTGTATTTCTTCGACGAGCAACCATAAACGCGTTCCACGTTTTCCTTCAGAAGCCACCGAATACCCAGGTCTTAGCACTCTCTCCGCATAAAAGGCAACTCAGCGGCTTCCACGTTGGAATGGGTTCCATCCTTTCTGAAAATGTTGCTCATTTTGCCGTAATAAGAAAGTTGTTTGTGAACAATATCCCACGGTCCGCTTGCACTTAACCTGCTCAAGACGATGCGCATGCGGTAAGCGAAGTTGACCACCGTCTTGAAACTTATTTATGAAGTTGTCGCGGTTTAAGTTATACTGTTCTCAAACACTGAATATGGCGAGAGAGAAAATACTTCCTCATCTGTCGGACGTGTGCAATGAATCCGGGAACGTTCGCACATGGAACAAGACCACTTCCAGGAATGACACTTCTACCGGAAGTGATCCGCTGTGAAACTATTCTACGCAAAAGACATCAAGAACACGGCGAACGCAGTTCACGCGGAAGAAGTGAAACATGGACTTTTGTAACTGGAGTGACACAGGTGAGAACCAGTATTGTGGTTGGAGAACCAACGAACCGGAAAGTACCTGTCAGATAGATCAGCAATGGATTGTGTACAAATGACGATCTACGAACACGAACGTGGTAAGTAAAATGTACACAAGATAGCACACAGGTCCTCAGTGACAGTGGAATATATTACTAATTTTCACATCGTCTCGTATGGACCGCAAATAGCAACAACCAACTGACAACCCCGTTTGTAATCATTTTCGGGGAACAACGTTTAGTCGCCCGGTATCTATCCGATGTACTTACAGGGAAACAGAGTGAGCATATAATTCGGATGAGGCACTCGACCCACAAACGTGACAATATGGCTTCGATGGTCACCAACTGATATTCAGTGTGTAAAACAATGCAGCCTCAATGGTGACAAGGAATACACCTTTATTTGCCTATAAAACCACGCACGACTGAACAATCCTGCGAGACAGAAGTATGTGTCACATCACCAAAGGTTTCGGTGAAAGCGTTTTAACAAAGTAAAATGGATCTTGGGGAATAACGTGACATCTTCATCGAAAAAGTGAGAAACTTCCTCCCTAACAAAAGAGATAATATGTACAACTTTTGGGTGCAGCCGATTTTCTTCATCACGAAAAAACTGTTGCATCAAAAAACTGTATAATTTTTGTTTGAAGCGTGCATTTCAATATTCTGCCAAAAATGTGAAAGTAACATTTCGTTCCAAAATAGTCATTTCTGATTTGTTTTGACCTAGGAACACTACATCGACAAGACACACACTACTGAGTCTTTCCAAAATACTGGTTCTCTGCGTACGTTGGGTCGTGAGGGCTTCTGCCTGCCGTCTGCTACTTGTGTGTGATCGCATTTGTCTGTCCACATGCTGGTCGGCCGATGCGCAGGAACGGCTTCATGCACACTTCCGGCTTACTCGCGACTTCGACAGGTGAATCACCAACTGTCATGGGTACTTCCGCGTGTCAGTGTGTATTGGTGTTGTCCGAAACCCATTGAAACTTCTGTACACTACACCTCGAGTCTTACAGTCATTCTTGTTTTTATTTTGCCTCTGACGTTCAATGTTTATACACGGGAACAGTTAATTCTGTACACGCGCACATTGAAAAGATATCCCCTGAAGGATACACGGACGACTACGAATACTGTAGGCAGACTGGTCTCTCTCTACTGCTGTGCAATTTCATCAATATGGCATACCTGGTCGACCTTGCACACACCCACTCCAACCACTTCGAATACCTCAGGATAACTTTTGCAGAGAAATTGCATTCGCTCGTTCAACCCACCGTGTTGACTATGTTGCGCTAATAAGATTCCACTCCTAACATGCTGTGGTCACTGTTTCGCATATTCGTAACGAGTGAAAAACCTATATTTGCAGCCTGGGACCGCAGTCCTTCAGTACTATCTGTCATTCTGACGTGTCTAAATACCGCATACAGGAGACGAGAGCTGAGGGACGGCTTGCGGCTGAATAATTCGCTAGTCTATTAGGCACAATTAGCTCACAAATAGTTTGCGTCCGTTAGACAGCTCTCCGCAGTGTTCGTGCAATCTGCGACGTTTGGCCGCACGGTGCGTTGCCTCCTGGGAATTATTCTCTCCGACCGAACGTAGGGACCATTGAAAGTATGTACTAGATCAACTTAACTGACAGAGAGATTAGCCGAGAATGAAAATGTCAGCAAAATCGTGAGCCAGCTTGCTGGATTCGAACGGATGTATGCATATATTACCAACGATTTGGCATACGTACTTCAAGATTAAGGGGCCAAATAGACGAATCAATCAGGTGCTAGGAAACTGTCATGGTTAATTAACTAGTAGCAAATCGGTATACTTTAGGTAAAAAATGCGTAATATCTGGGGCCAACATAGAAACTGATGGACACTAGGCAGTTTCAAGTGATGACAGCCCGAAAGGCTGCGGAATCATTCATTGTTATGGGTTACACAGAGGTTGGTCCGGCAAACGCCAAAGATTGACGTAGGAAAGTTGTTGTAGGCACGGCTGCTTTACTGACAAACCATGCGAAAAGCGCTGGAATACCGACGATTGGTGCGCTCACTGATGTCATGTTGACCAAGTTGAACAGTACAAAACGTGTTCATACATAGTATCTATTCCTTGAAATCCTGGATAACGCTGACATAATACGTGCCGCTTGTTTGGGATGAACGTGAATTGAGTTATTCGGTTACGAGCATCAAAAAGTACACGAAGGAAATCTGCCAAGTCTGAACGGTCTAACAACTTCATCAAGTAACAAGAAGCTTTTAACTTCACAGAAATGTTGCATACATATTCGACTTACTTTTTGGGTGCAAACTTGGCCATTTGCCGCCATATATTGCAGGATACCTCGGAATCAATTGTATAATTCAATATCCACGGCCCGATCTACAACGGGTTACCACTAGCCAGACAAAATTCTCTTAGCTGGGGTCTGTGGCGTCCTTCAAAAGTGGTTTAATTTTTCATGGCATTTTGTTCTACAGTTTGACGCTTCTTGATAAGGCATGTTTGGTTAGCCCAATTGCATGCCCTATTTCCACTAGCCTAGAACTTCTCTCTTCCATTCCGCACGCCACACGCAGGACGTTTGCTGACTGTACGTTTTCTTGTTCCTCGGTCGTGGCAATATATAGAGTACTGCGCTGTTTGTTGTCTTCTGAATTATTGCCATTGGGTAACTCATCGAATCTGGAGTGAGACTGTGGGAGAGTTCTCACTAGTCGTCTCATGACTCGGTCCACCGGAGAGTTGTGCAGCAACGCAGGTTTTGAAAGTCTAAACATACCATCATTCAAGCATCTGAATTAATAGAGGGTGCCGATTAATTCTGTCCTTACCATTCCTGTTCTTGACCTTACGTCCGGTGGAAATCAACATAAGACCTGTCGGACTCTAAGTTTGGCTCAGTTGATCGAAAGCTACAATCTACTCCGGTTCGACTCTGGGAACGTTCCATTTCTTGGGCGATGGCCTCTGGAAGGTCAAGAAATCCTGATGCCAGGAGAGTTCCAAAAGTCGATCGAAGTTCATCAAACATGTCTACGACGACGGACATCACGTGAAACTAGCAAGCTCGTTGACCAAACCCCGATTTGGTCGTCCTTAGTGGTCAGGAACAATCGGTGAGGCTGTTTGACGTCCAAATTGGTCAGCCGTTCTGCCCATTCCTCTCAACTTACCGAGGACGGCAGAAGGAGAGTAGTGGATGCAGGCTACAAACTCATAAGAATTAGCTAGAATGTGCATGTATTTATAGATCAGTCTAATGTACCGTCTTGCCACGTAAATTCTCTTTAACCATCCACACTATTGTGGGTGAGTTCTCACTTTTTCGGTTCCATATTGCCGTTACTGCCGTTAGTTTTCTACATTCTGTTTGCTCACCAAACTGAGTAAGAAGTTGGGAAGATCTGTTTCCTTATCAAAACAAACATGTTTCGGGTAAAGTGCAGTTGTGGCACAAATCAAACTTGAATCAAACGTGAAAACCAAGCAAGGAAACTTACCATGTGTCGGAGCGGAAACCGCTCCAACCCATTTCAAGTGTCGGCAGATTTTTGAATGAATTTGCCAGATTCACTACATGCTGGAGTGCAAAACAAGTTACAACTTTTTACAGGTGGGTACCGAATAAATAAAAATTGAATACCCTTGTGCTCTAATCAGTTCTCCGCTCATTCATTTAAAATTCGCTGAAGGTAGCTCTGGTCCGCGGCGAGCACGGTCACCAGAGCCTAATCTAAAGCGATCTTCTGGTACTTGTTTGCAAATAATCCAGATGACCAGCTGAAAAATTCTCTTAGTTCAAGTTCTAGATCTCCGCGTTTATCAAAATACTACCATGTTCATGTATTGCCGCAAATAACTTATTCTCACAGAAATGCTAGTCACATTTGTTTCATTCGACATACCTACTTGATCGTAGCTCAACGCCTTAAACTGAAGAAAACGACCTCTAGACGTCCACTTTACTTCTCGTTATCGGCGTTTCCTACGTTCACCATTACCAGTTGAACTTACATTAAAGTGCATTTCTCCATCAGGTCTGACAACACAGAATCAGTTGAAAAGTGCTGAACACACCAGCAGACACCAACCAGCATGCATTTCAAGTCTTAAGTTTCTTGTCTCCGTTTTGGTTGAACTGTAAACGCGCTCAGAACAAGACCTATCAAATGTCAAACTACATAGTACACATATATCATCCACTCAATTCTCAATGGTATCACTAAAAAAATGTCTGACTTCGTTAATGGTCAACCTACAGATCTGCTTCAGTAAGCCCACAAGAACGAAGCACTAGATGGTTAGCAAACTGTTCTCAGAGTGGAGCTAGATGACTGTAAGCCGTCGGAAAATTGTGGTACATAAAGAAGTCTCCTGCGAACAGACTTTTCGAAGGCGCTGAATCAAGCACCCATCAGCTTTCGCCAGCTGTGAGTCGGTTGTTTTTGGCAGTGCAATGTGCCTAGGAAAACCTAAGAAGCGGCTAAAAGACGGCTGACCATTTCACTAAAATTCACCGTAAACAGCTGGGATTGACTACTTTTGCCGAAAAGACTTATGCGAAGGAAAAAAACTATGAAGAAAATAGATGCTTCATTTGCTGGGAACCTACATGTTGAACAAAACACGCCTTGGATTACGTTTTCACTACTCTTCCTACCTCCACGAACAGTCGTGAAAATCCCTATTAGCGCTGTTACCTTTACATACGCTGATACTAAACAAACAGCCACATTTGTTCCAGTAGAACTGCATTTGCATTAGCAGCACTTGGAGAGGTGGCGCTGTTTTTGGATGTCTTCTGTTTTGAAAACCACCAACGGTTCGCCACTTTTTCATCAACCCCGAAGCTGAGGTGAGCGATGTTTCAATGTTAAACAGGCCAACAGTCTTTATATATTCTTTTTCCCTCCAAAATATCATGAATGGTCCCATCACCTTTCAGAGTTGACGGTTTCTCAGAGTGGACCTCAGACTTAAGCAAAACTTTCACTGGAAGTCTGTTGTGGACATCCAAACAACTATCCATGAGGTAGTCCTCTTCATCTTTTGAACCAATAATCAGTCGTGAATAACAGAGCTTACTGAATACTGCTACAATTCTATTCATAGGAGACAAACTGTCGGTTATCAACCCCGTCAGATGTAAATCAATCATCCGTTGAGCTTGAAATAATGAGACACAATTTTGGCACCTCCAAAAGTTAACCAGTCCGTCATATCTCCTGACAACCGCGAATCACCAACTGTATCCGGGCTTCATCGCAAGGGGCGTGTACATGACGCTTTTTTAACGTGACAGGTTCAGAATCACTAAGACGGAAATGAAGCATTAAATTCAGCCGGAGTCCAGGCGCTTGCCAAATATTTTTGTCATCAAAACCAGTCTCTAATACGTTCAGAAGTAACTGGTGAAACTGGACACTGGACGGTACCATCAGCTTCGACCTACATTCAACTCATATGCTTGCTCAAGCGAAGACCTGGCTTTCCGCAGATATCAGTGATAACGAACTGCATGTTCCTGGGTACTCGTTGTACCGAACAGACTCCTCCCGTGGACGCATGGGAGGCTGTGCTGTCTTTCTGAGCCAGAAGCTCCCGGTGCCAACTGTCATAGGGGAATTTACCTCTCCAGAGAAATGCGACGGACTGTGGTTCAAACTGCAGCTTCGTAGTCGTGACGCGCTCCTTGTCGGTGTTATTTACCGATCGCCGTTGCGCAACGCATCCAGCGACCGGACGAATCTTTCCGCATCAGACCGTTTCTCCTCTACACAGCGTTTCTCTCACTTTTTCGCCCTGGGTGACTTCAACGCACCCAAACTCAACTATATAGCTGCTTCTCAAGAGGACTCTGCCTGCGGATTTTCGAAATCCCTGGCATTGTTAATCCATGAGAAAGCCTGGACACAGCATGTCGAACTACCTACACGGCACCGTCCAGGACAGATACCCTCATTGCTTGATCTGGTTATCACAAATGAAGCTCATCTGGTAGATAGAGTGGTCATCAAACCACCGCTGGGGCATAGTGACCACATGTTACTAGCTTTCGATTTTATCTGTTACTGGTTCCGAAATGTCCGTAACAAATACCTCATTCAAAAATGTCAAGAAAGTAGACTTTGACGCACTACGGACATTCCTAAGTACACTCAAACTTGTATCTGACTCAGTGAACTCGAACTGTCTCTATTGTAAATCTGCTGTTCACGAAACTGATGAAGCATTTGCCTCCCGCAAACTATGGAAGTCCTGCTCTCGCGGAAGCCACGTCGCCCTTTTGACCTACGTTCCCTTCTATTCCTGAAGCAGAAGCAAACGGACAAGCAGGAGAGTATAGAAGTTCTTGGCTCTGTACGAAACAGGTATAGACGGAAAATCCATCAACGCACCCAACTGACACGGTCACAGATCCTCCCGATAGCCCTCGAGAACGAAAATTGTCGTACTAAGGTTAAAACGGAGTTCTCAGCTCTTACTCTGTGGCCTCCTGACGAAGTAACCTCCTCCAACCCCTGGGTGGTCGCTGAGGTGTTCAGATGATACTATTTAGCAGGATACACTGTGGCTTCGCTGAACTGGCATCCGATTCTACCAGGGGGAGATTTCCAACACCAGCTGCTAACAGCTGAATTCTCTGTACTCTGCGTTCGGGGTCTCTTGCTTATGATAGACGTTTATGATCCAGTGTGGCCAGACGCGACGCATAGCCGGAACCTCAAGGAAACGGCTCTTGGTTTGGTGGTGTCCCCTCCATAGGTCTGTTTAAACAGACACTTCGGACCAGCACTCTTCCGGAGGCATGGAAAGAGGCCATTGTCACACCTATATTTTAAGGCAGGCGATCGTCACTCCCCTGCTAGTTATCGGCCGATCAGCCTCACCAGCATCCCATGCAAGGTAATGGAGCGTCTGTTAAAACGCGCCATCCTTAGCATTTTTTTCAAATAACCTTTTCTCCTCTACCCAGCATGGCTTTCTTCCCGACCGGTCATGCATAACCAATATGCTAATCTTTATGGATAGCCTGACAGACGCCAAAGGCAATAGTCGTACCTCAGATGCTATCTCCGATTTTCCCGAAACCTTCGACCGTGTCCCACACGGTCCTCTTGTACGTTAACTGGAAGTTTATGATATTTGGAAAAAGGTTCTCCGCTGGATTACATCCTTTCTTGGCAACAGGACTTTCAGAGTAAAAACCGGATCGGACCTTTCTTCTCCTTCTCCGATCTCCGCTGGAGTTCCTCAAGGATCCGTACTCGGTCCGTTATTGTTTTTAATATATATCAACGATCTTCCTGACCTTATTTCTAGCAACGCCCTCCTTTATGCTGACGACTTAAAAATCTGGAATGCTTGTGATCCCAGTGCATTACAGATTGACCTTGACCGTATTAAGTGCTGGTCAGATGACTGGAGTCTCCCTCTAAACGACAGCAAGTGTGCGCATATGTCGCTCGGAGGAGACTCCGGGAACCTATTCGTGATACATGGTGCACAAAGTGTAATAGATATCGCGAAAGTAGACCTCAAAAAGACCTAGGGATTTGGCTGTCGACCGGTTTATCTTTTCTTATCACCATCAGATGGCCGCAAAAAAGGGATTTAGGACTCTTGGGATGATAAAAAGAACCTTTCCCCGCATAGACAGGCATGCCTTTCAGTCGCTCTACGGGGTCTACATACGACCACTGCTTGAGTATGCTAATCAAGTCGTATACACCGGCTTGAAGGACATACTCACCATCGAACGTGTCCAGCGAGTAGCCACTAAAATGGTCACTGGCTTGCGGCATTTCTCCTACGAGTCTCGTCTTGAAATTCTTGATCTTTACCCACTTGAGTTTCGAAGACTTAATCCTTACGCACTTTTTCTTTAGCGCAGGACTCGTGCAGCAATTCTTCACTCCAGTAGTTGATAACAGTCGGAGGGGTCACGACAAGAAGCTCCATAAGCTTCGACCCCGAACCTTCCTTAGGCAACAGTTCTCTTACAGGGTTATCAACCACTGGAACGACCTTCCATTAGAGGTTGTTAGCTGCTCTTCTAGGGACCGTTTCAAAGTGTTATTAGATTCTCACTTACTTAAGAAGTTGTTAGATTAGTATTTTGTTCTTTTCTATCAGATTAGTACTTCACTGTGTTCTCGGTATTCTCTGTAACCCCCAAGAGCGGTGCTACACCCTGTTTTCAATGACTGCCTTCCAGGTCAACAGAAAACCGTTGACATCAAAACGGACAAACTGACAAAATCCTGGTGAATTTGGTCTCCAACCTCATACCTATGAACAAATCACTGAAATCTCAAACGCTACATAGACGACCTTGAAGAAAGCACTTTTTCAGATTGTGTCATTTGTTATCGAACCACACACGATGCCACGGTCGACTACCTCATGTAGGTCAACTTGAAAAAAGATGTAACCATCATTTCTTCAGCTTTATATCTAAAAGACGGATTGGACGATGACCCACAGTATGTAGTGGGCTTAACCAGTAAACAGAAGGTAGATATTTCACAAAAATAATTCACGTCATGTTTACTTCAGCATACTGCCAACAAAATTAAAGAAGATACGTCCACATTTCTCACGAAAGTTTCGCGTAAGTTTTTCCAAGCATAAACCGAGTACTTTAAGTGTAATGCTCGTTGACTGTAATATACTTTAGCAACAAACATTCATCGTTTACCCTATGAGCACAATTTCTTATTCTACACGCATTTTCGTTTTTCTCTTTGAACGGCCCGTCCGGCGTGATTGCAATGAGATCAGAGTCGTCTTTATTGTGGCAGACACCAGTTAAAGTTCGTGAAGGAGAGATCTAGAACTGAAATCCAGTTCAGTTTTGAACAACTAAATAGTCGTCTTCGGGGGTTTGTTTTGATTAACACATCACTGACTTAGGTCGGTTTACATTAGAATTCAGGTGTGGACTTGATACACATTGATTGGTAGTATTATCAGACCTGGAGTGATGATGAAGTGGCTGTGGTTTGCTTAACATTATGGAAGTTCTTGCTCTTTTCCCCTATTCGTAACTCTGTTATGCCCCTGGTACTTCTTTGTTGCTAGAAGTGAACACTGCGTAGAACTTCTTCATCTAGTTATTTGTTCCGCATTAGCAGTCTCCCTGTAATCAAAACCGGGGGATCGTTTCTTGTAACTCAGGAGCATAAAAGGATGAATGGGGCCCCTAGTAGCACGACCGTTCCCTGAGTGATCTCTGAGCGTTCCCTGAGTGTTCCCTGAGTGTTCCCTGAGTGCTCTAAGGAGACATTTTGGGAACACTCAGGGAACGGTCAGAAAAAATTTGCGCGCAGCCTTATAATACGATTTAATCAAATGCCACCTACATTTGAATGCCTAATATACCCAACCACGATAAAAGCTATTGTCTGCCTTCAACAACTGAGTAACGAAATTCATAAATCCAGCAATTATCAAAAAAACCATTGTGATCAAGCAACTTTATAGCAAAAAAGTATATAGCGGACAGTTGCAAGTGTTCCAACGTATTGAAATGAATATCCCGTTCTTCGCCAATATATTCAACAGCCTTGAAATGATGTCGGAAATTCCATTGAACTTGTGCAAATTCCACTTCCTGAAAAAAAGTTTTTAGTACGTATTAGAAGTGGAATATCTCAGCTAATAAGCAAGATACATCAATAGTTCATTTGGACAATCTGGTAGAGAACTCACAGTTGTTTCAGAAAATGAAGATTCATCCATGATTGCATCCGAAATAACGTCAGAAATTCCATTGAACTTGTGCAAATTCCACTTCCTGAAAAAAACAAGTTTTTAGTACGTATTAGAAGTGGAATATCTCAGATAATAAGCAAGGTACATCAATAACTCATGCCCAATCAAATGATAAGTCAAACGGTATACGTGAGCACGCGAACAACCTCGTGGCTTATTTAACGCCTTACCGCTTATATCATACATAACAAAGCAAACAAGATGGCTGAAATTATTTGCTTGGCGCCCCGCAAATTTATGCAACGTGGTTCAATTAAACAAATTCAACACCAGCGACTTTGGTTTAAAATAAGTTTTCGAAAAAGAAAACAGTTTTTGTTATTTTTATAAGCAGTATTGCTGGCGAAAGTTACATATTAATCTCATTTCGGTGAGTGATCCAAAAGGAACACTCAAAGATCACTCAGGGAACGGCTGAGTGTTCCAGTGTGCTACTAGGGGCACTATATGTGATTTTGACAATATCTAATAATCCTGGCGCACTACTTCGCTTCAGCAATAGTAGCTACGGTTGCTGAAGATAATTTAACTATCTCTACTTTCCATGGAATGATGCGTCATTCAACTTTCTGGTACCCTTCTGTATGCCAGTTTTCAAGAAGATGCCTGCGTAGTTCTGATGAAGACTTGGTCATAAGAGATTCTTCCCGTCCACCTAATGATTAGCTGTGTGATATACATTACCATGTGAGATGTCAAAACGATGATCATGGAAAACTTTGTTCCTCATTGATCGCAGCCTGATGAGATTAGTTGGCCCGCTGGTGCAAAAACTGGACGTCAGCTGGCTAATAGTCCCAAGTTTTGTGATTCAAACTGACCTGACCTGGAGTGGCATACACTGCTTATAGTCCAATAGTGGATTCCGGTGTACTGGCTTTAAAAAGTTTCCCTGCTCAAAAAAGGCTCATGCATGAGCGTTCTAGAAAAAAGGGAGACATTAAATTTATACATATATGTTCTCATTTAATGTCTTTCTTTCTACAGCACTCTATTGCTGCAGTCTGCTTCAACAACTAAAGATAACCTATGAAGCCTTCCTAAGTACTAAAAGACTCTCTCACACACATATACATTTTGCAGGAAGCACTTCCATATGTTTATAAATATTTTTGTTCCCCATGAAAACGGTGCAAGAAGTTTTCTCGTACCAGCTCACTGGTGCGATTACTCACATCCCATTGTAGAGAAAAACCGCAGTGCGACTTTGTGATCACCGAGACACAACCAAATCTTAGCTGCAAAGCAAATGAATGGCCATCCTTAATTAGGTAGGTAAGACTATCAGGGTATCTAATGCTACAAATGAGTTCACAAACGTGGAAGAAACCAGACGAGCAAGCAGTACTTACATCGTCGACAAAACGCAAAATTCATAGACTGATTTTAAAAGAATACATCTCGTACTGTACGTGCTACGACAAAATATTACTCGAACTGCATGAAAGAGTATTTAAAACTTTTTTTTGTCAACATACACTGATAATCAAGCAAAGAAGAATTGTTTTCACGAATGTATCCTAACTGTTTATCTGAATTGGAAAAGAAAGTACTTCATTCCACCTAAGTATTTTTCCGCCATGTTTGATATAACGTCGTCGATTATCGGCAGTCAAATACTCCTACCTCTACTAAATTGAATGATAATATTGTCAAAAGCCATTTATGAAATTTACAACTCATTTGCTTTGTGGATTGATGGAGTAATGATGAAAGTGAACAAAGATGGCTTTCGAGATCAGCAGTGGAGTTATGAGAGTGTGACAAATTAAAATGGAGCAAAACAAAGCCACACAGTTCGTTGAAACGACTTATATGAAAAGCGAAGAAATCAAAATAACTTCAGGGTTTGAAGTACTATGGAACGGTCGTCGTGAAATGGGCGGAAGTGATGACTTATACAAAGTGCGTGCTATCGCCGATATGTCTATAGACATAAAATAATGTTTCTGCTAAACCTCGTAATTACCGCTTAAGTTTTGGTTTTGGAGTTTTATGGAAATAAAATTTTAGGAGTATTTCCCACGATTGCTCCAGTTCATATTCATCAGTGCAATCAAAGTAGAAATTGAATACAACCAGACACGCTCAGGTCAGCCAAGTCCGTATCTCTCGCTGCGTTGATGTTTGGAGACAATTGGCCTGAAGCTTCAAGGTTCCAATGCATGGTTTGCAGAAGGTTTTCCAGTCACCAACGCCAGATGCGATCACACAAACATCTTGCTGAATATTTTTGAAAGATTAACCAATAGCTTTATCAAAACACGGACACAACTTAGTTTGGTGTTTCAGAAGTCAAACATTCAATTGATATGGTTCCATCGAAACCTTCGGAGGGCATTTTGTCTCTGCCCTGCATCAATGGCCCACAAAAGCTCAGAGCGAAGTGGTGAAAACTAACCTGATATTGTTTGAATACTTTTCACCTCTGAGAATGTTAGCTTTGAAACCAAACGTTTTGAATTTGGTTTCTCTTCAATAACAACAACTAAGCGATTATTAGCATGCATGCGTGGACATTTCAGTTTATCAAGGGAAGAACATTATTTTACTAAGACCTATCTTAGCAATGCTAAGCTCACGTTATCTCAAATCGGTGCAGTGACAAGTGAGCTCCTCAAAAAATTTGTACAGTTTAAAAAAGGACGCTATATTAGCCAATGAAAGCGGTGTGGTCTAAATATTACATAGAAGAATATGATCTCTTCTTACGTAAAACTCCTGCTTACCTATATATTCCTGGCTGGAGTGATTTACCTCACCCATGTTTCATTTAGGCAAACTGCTTACACTGTACTCTACTAACACATAACGTTTTTACTAGACAGTCTAATTATTAGGAAGGTGTGCATCTTTGAATGATCTTCCTAAGTTTTTACTGGCTGACGCTTTGAATCCTTCATTACGGTCAGTCCTAGTTGTAAGCGTATCGTTGTAATAATGTGAACAATATGTGTCGCATATTTGCAGTTCGCCAGGTGAACTGCGGGGCACGTGGACAAGTCACCTCAAACCATTCTTATAAACAATGTTTTTTGCTGATAACCTTTTGAATTTACAACTAAATTGACAAGGCATAGCTTGTGAAGTGGATTCGAGAAAAAGTAAGCTTCTTCAAAGCAATGATTTCGGGGAGGTGGTTAAAATCATTAAAACGACGAGTATTAGTGTTATGTTACCTTAACGACTGGTGTTATTGAGAACCATCTTTCGAGATAGGACAATGGAAAACGAGGGGGGATATTCCTAGTGGTCGATATTTGGTTGAAAAAATGTCATTTGTGAGATTAATATTCTTAATATTGTAAGATGGGATTTGCTTTACATCAGTTGTACGTAAAGTTGTCAAGGAAACTTGCAATTAAAGAACTAGATCAAATAGAAGTACGCTGTTGGGTTGGGTTTTGGCGAGATGGCGCAGTTGTACACTGTTCATGTATAGTACAAGCTTACGTTGTTAATAATGTTCATCTTCCACAGATAACTAAAGGAGAACACAGCGGTCGGTCACAACGGTAACCAGATCCCACCGCAGTCGACAGCTTCACAGGAGTGTCCCGAATATAGAGTTTATTGGAAGAAATGTTTATAATAACATTCAAAGGCAAACATGATAAAGGGCTGCAGTTTTATAACTGAATATATTTTTGTCCTAAAACAACGTTTTGATACGCAAAACACAATTGCCAAGAATATGAACATTTGAGATAACCTTTAGCCATTGACTTCAGGCGCGCTGTTCCTATCACTTAAGTCTGGATGGAAATGATGATTCTCTATTATATTTGCAGAACAGTATTAAGCATACCGTTTTCAACTAAACTGCGATAATGGACCTATAAAGCGAGCATGATTTACAAATGATTATAGCTATCGCAAAATTATAGATGTATCAGTCAGCCCCTCGAAAAATGCTTTGAACCCTAGTTTGGCCTTTGTTATAGCCCATCATTATTTCTTATCCCCAAATTCGCACCATGATCACGCTTCCACGAGGCAACTCTGTTGATCACTGATTAAACGGCTGTTCCTGGCTAGCAGTTCAAACTGTACTGTCTTCCGACTATGGGGTGTGGTCAACACAACGAATAATTCCGGTTAACTTACGAACTCGACAGTGGACATTGCTCTTTTGTGACTCGAACTGCCTAGCCAATAATCAGTGGGTGAGCATGTAAAAAGCTGAAAGTTTAAAAGTCATGGTGTGAAAAGTGCATTATTGGCTTGGCTTGTATCAGCAACTTTTGCCAACACGCTCGATAGTATATTGTACACATGTACTATCGTATGAATTCCGCCCTATAATATTTTCGTCAATACTATTCGAACTATTAAAGTCGGCTTGTGGAAACTGCTGAGTTTTATGGATGCGTAATCATCTTTCGACAATCATGAGAATGTTCCCGCTTAGGTAATCATTCAGTTTTTCTGTATGAGGATGGTTGGTAGCTACAAATTGAGAAACGCATTAACTGATTTTTTGGTTTCATTATTTGACAGAAGAAAAAATGCTGGCTGTCCGGTGGTAGGCTGCTATCTCGGGTTTTTTAATTTGATTCTTTGAGTTTCAATATTTCTTGAATTGTCCTGTGACAGATATAGGGAACCTGACTTTTGTGTCAATCCCCACATCGATCGGTAGGGATGGCTGTGTACTGTTACTCAGATCGCGATACAGGAGATGGCCAGAAACAGTGAGGTATGAGGGCACTGGCTGTTACTGTTAAAACAAATAGCTGGTATTCTTAATCAACCTGTGAAGTTAAGGAAAGTCAAAAGGTTATTCATTGACCTCAGCAGGGCAGTGTAAGTGTCATGTATTTATCAAAGTCTTCACAGAGACTCAGAAAAGATTATTAATGGCACTCGGTTAGTTCATCAGATATAATGCCACGAGCCATTCAGTTAAAAGACAGTAGGTCTAATGTGAAAGGGCCACGTCGACTGGGTGAGCTATACTGTTCTGTAAATTACTCCACAATGAAGCTGGTGAGTTTACATCAACTTCTGACAGAAGGTATCTCATTCGGTTAGTTAACATAGGAAGGAACTTCTTGAAACGTTCTGCTCTTGATCAGGCTGTTGAAAAACATCTAAATCAACTTTCTTACAATTTTGAAAGTAATACCCCACTTCCATGAACGCCTGCCGCTTCATTTCCTTGTGGCTAAAGTAATATATTTTTTGCCGTAGATTACATTGGAAAATATCACTTTAGTCCTTTGTTCCAGCGCTTAAAGACCTTCTTGCTTCTGTTTGACGAGTTAAAACATACCCGAATCAGTTGCTCGCACCGCGTTTGAACAAAAACAGCAAGTTGTGAGGTATCCAGGTGGTGTTTCATAAGGCTGACTGCAGCACTAGGCGATGGCGCAAATCGGGACAATTCCCTGTTTTAAGGTCACAATATCTAAGTTCTACCCACACCCCCATATCCTGTGCAAACCTGAAGGAATAGGACCGAGAGATATGTGAGTAGATGCATTGGTGATCTAGTCGGCCAGTTTTGGTTAGCCAGATGATAACCTAGTGTGGAAGTAATACTCATCAAAGGACGTTCCAATGGAAGGTTTTAAGCCAGTAAAAAAATGTTAAAAATATAAGGCAAAGACAGTTTAAAATAGAGGTAAATATTACTAAGAACTTTATGGGATTAAACTAAACTAAAATTAAAATGGTGGATTAAAAAGTTGACAAAATCGTCGGTATTCAGTGCAACAACAAGAAGACAGCAGACCATCATGACCCAAAATTCTAAAAGGGGTGGTGGATGATTTACCAAATAATGAGGGATCGTTGTTTACCACGTACAAAAACTTACCTGACCCAACTTACATCCCCTCTAACGTCTCCGCCGCCTCTTCCTTGGTTGTGTGCTGCAAGTAGGTTGATAACCTACCAATCTGAGACAGACAGTGCATTAGCAGTCGAATTCATCTTAACGCCGCATGTGTACGTAATCACTATCACTATCACTTATAGGTTCTCCGTTTACCACACGCCTAACTTTGCAGTCGTACAACTGTCTCCCAGGGAGCTTTCGGACGTTCGTCCAGATCGCACTTCTCCAAGTGATTCGGTTCGAGACTTCATCTTCCCGCGATTCATGATCGACATTACGCTGCGAGAGGCTTACTTTGATATCCTATCTTCCGCACACCATGGTTCTGTTTACTCGCTTTTAGCTGCTCCCACAGCAGCCGTTTTTGAGACAGTCTTCTAACCATCCGATATATATGTTCGAAGCGGCGATTATGGTCGAACGTCCATACAGGACTGACCTATTCTATATTTGTCCAATGAAGTATCTAGGTGTTCTCAGCTATGTCCGGGCACCTTATCCCGTGACATTACAGATGAAGAGGTGTCAGAATTTGCACATTTCGCTGATGTCATATACAGGCATCCCTTGTCGTACAGCATGGTACACAACAAGGTCGTCCTGCAAAAAGGTAGCTCTGTACTCAACTTCAAGCCCCTCTTTTAAGATGTTCGAAATTAATACTATTTATGATTTTGCTAGCTGGTGAATTGTAACCCACTGATAGATCAGTCGACAAGTTGCTACTAAACTGGCATAAGGTTGGACAACCATCTACAATGTACTCACTGAGGTCGTACACACCAAAACATGTATACGCTGGTGCTATTCCGATAAAATTTTCGTTTTATAAAATAGAACAAGGAAAGGAACAAAACCGCGTGACTAATATAAAGTCAAGTGACGCTGCATGTCTACTGCAGGTTACTGCAGGCGGTGAAAGCACATAAAACTCGGAACTAGAACACTAATACAGAGAGCACGTCTAGGTTTAAAGCTTGTTCGCGTCCTACCAGAACAGCAATGATGAAAGTATCCTTAGCCTTCCGTACCCACAAAATCGAGTGACCTTGTTCAACTCCGTAAAAATCGTCTTTTTCGAGTTGAGAACATAACGGGGAAAACGGGTATTTTATCACTCACATGCTCTATTCTTTGTTTACTTCTTGGTATATACGAATATTTGCATGGAAGGATGGAATGAATAGCAAAGACG
>LOND01000239.1:167115-177881 GCA_014220965.1 Paragonimus kellicotti
TGAAGACTTTGTAAATGAACCTTACATTTTTAATCTAGTGTCACAGATGAAATCACGTTGAGATTATTACAAAATAGATGCATAATAGAAATCAATTCTATGCTTGTAGACTGTCTAACTGGAACTAACCAATCAATACTGCATGCTGAACCTGTGCTCTTGCATTCAGAACGCGTATCATCAGATTGTACTTTGTATAAGAAATTGTCTAAATGATTTAGCTGAACAGCAACGGGTGTCCAACACGAACTGGTGCAATGACAAAGTGAGTTGCAAAACATAGGCTGTATAGTTTACATCAGGGGTAACGTGAAACAAATCTCGGTGCACGATCCGAAAAACCTAGAAGCAGAGACAGATAATATTACAGACAAAAGTTTTCCTACAACTGAATAAACTACTCAGTTGCATAAGACTGATTCTACTTTAATATTTGGCGTCTTCAGTGGCACGAAAAGGTGAAGACCTTAACACTATTGATGTTTATGAGAAATTCATGTCTTCACAACTTCAGAGCCCTGATTTTGTTCACGCGAGAAATTTAATTGGTTGGTTCTTGTCTTTTGACTGGGTTGATCATCTTTCTCTTTTTGAACTTCCATCTGATTGGTCATTCATTGCTAACCATGCACAACCATACGGACTTTTCAAGTAGGTTTATTTGCCAAACCGGTCAATTAATATCAGTCATCACGAAGTACTATTGCGTGTTTCTGAAGAAGTCAACACTGGTACATAAGATGTCTTACGATTTATATTTTATGCTGTTGCACTCTCCTGTCTAAACATCGTTTGTAGACGTGGTTATCTGGGCTATGGGAACATCCATGTGAATGCGTTTGTACGTTGTGGTGTATTGTTGTATGGATTGTGAATTGTGCAGCAATAAATTGTCTACCAATCTCAGCCGCTTTTGGAGACAAGATCGGAACGTTTAACTGCAATAAAAATAAGTGTCGTTACTCCACCTCGCACATTCCTTCTCTTGCTCACCGATTAGAGATCGTTCAACCGTTTCAGTAGAAATGAACAGAGACAGAGTAACTGCGGCTTCGGTTTTCGTACAAAGTCAGGTTTGCCCCAGAATTTCATGGCTTTCCACTTCATTTTGCGTCCACCTTTCGGCTTCCAGCTAGATTTTGTCCGATCGAATAAGCAGAATGGATTCTTTAGGTTAAGATCCGAACTGATCCGAGCGCACTGTAGCGCATACTGCTTCAAAATGCTATTTCCTTACTTCCAACGTCTTTTAACAATTCCACTAATTAAGGTATCGTTCATTATGCGGCATGTTATTCAAATTGCTACTACTCTCAGAACATGTTGGTGACTCTTCTAAGAAGAACCGGTACGTACGAGTGTAGATCACTTCGAAAAATGATCACAGACGATGAAACGTTCAGTAACTATTTTTGCATTGCAGATTATATTCGATGAGCCACCAAAGCAAAAGTGGATAATGATTGAGACAGTGAGAGAAAGAAATAAACAGTAGGTTGTAGTTGCAATTGTGTAGTCGGAGGCAGATAGGATTCTTTGGTTCAAACTTACATTTTCGAACATCCGTATCTCACCGATCGAAAAAGAACAAGGTTACAATCTTGGTTGGCACTTCTGACAATGGCTGGGCTATTAGCAGCAAATAAGCATGTCACTGGAATCCTCGGTCATTAAAAAACAGGTGAGACAAGGATTACTTTAATTTAAGGTTGTTACCAAACTATAGCTTGCAAACCTTCGATGCTGCTCTACAATATGTTTACCATTTCGGTGTAGAGGACTTTCGTGTTCTTAATCGAAATAAAGGTAACGATATGGAAGCTAACCATTCCTGCAGACGCTAAAGAATTATGCTGCCAACCTCCTAAAAATATTTCCTGGGAAAACCTGTTTTTTTTCCACACTTCGATGTTTAGCAACTTTGTGTCGTTCTAGTGAAATAAGTCTATGGTGTACTCATTCAAAAGCAATTCAAGACATATGCGGCGTGCTAAAAGTGCAAAAAACACAGCTATGAATCAGAATGGTCACACCATCATATTTTGTCACTTTTTTCAAGATTGTGTTTAAACGAAGGTGCATCAAAGTGAATTAATTTGCTTTAACGTAAGACATAATCTTTTTGTCATTTTATTGTAATGTTTTGATCATTAACGGTCTCTGTTTCACAGTACCACATAGTACGCCGCGTATACGCACTTCCATTACTACGCATTACCACACAATGCATTTGATGTAACAGAATGACAATCAGAGTGGCGAAATAAATCGCAATGATAACTCCTTAGGAATACTGTCGAACAAGCCAACTCACCCAGCTCTGTCATGCAACATCATCTGTGTGACCAATGTCTTGATTCTGTCTCAGCCACTCGATTAGCTAAACCATTCTTTCTCACGCATCTCGTGGTGACCTGTGGTAGTGGACAGGCGTTACTCCGGAGGTTAGCGGATCATGTGACAGGGTTTCTGGGGACGCGTGTGTAACATCGAGCGCGGGAGGGGACAGATGCACCAACAGTATTTCTAGACGTACAGTAGTTTCACTTCCAGGTTATTTCCTGCAATTGTATTGTCCCACCCCTATTAATCATGTGACAATAGTTTGAACTGTTGGACTTTTCAAACGCGGAAACACCGTTTTCGAATTTTAGTTACTACGGCAACTACGAGGAGATGTGAGCATCGTTCACGAATTGGCAATCAATAACGCGCTTCCCACTTGGGTCAGATATGGTCGATCTACGTCTTATGTTCGTGATGTACTGCTCAATGATATTTCATCGATGAAAGAGAACGACGACATTCGTCGAAATACAGTAACTATCAGGTGAGCTGGATTATGTACTAGGTTATGTACTATGTATCATGTACTGCTATTTGACAATAACAATATTGTCATGTAGAGCGGTAGAGTATACACCTCAGCTGTATTCAGTTGACAAGTTGTTTAGTGATGAATATGCACATATCTTTTAGATCGAGAGTTTTTGACGCGAAAATGTAAGGTGAAGTGTCAACTTGTAAACATGTGGTGAAATGCCTGGTCAATCAAATCGCTTGACAAGATGACACTTGTGAGCTACAAAATATTAATGTTCACCCGAATTGCAAACGATTGTCACAGTGCCACGGAATTATCAGTGAATACACCAATATTCTACAATACATGATCTCGTTTATGCAAACAGGTTCGTCAGGCTTTGATTAAATGGATTTCTGTGGTACTGGCTATCATAGTAAAACTCAGCGCAATCGCTTGTGACTCGAACATTCAATTGTTCACATTCACAAGCAGTCGACAACTGGCTTGCATTTAGGAGGATTTGCGTGTGACTAATCAATTGAGTAGTTAACGTCTGTGAAAACCTTGATCGTTCCAACGAATGTGTTTGGTAGATTATTTCCTCCAGGTCGGTTAGTCCGTCAGTATTCCATACGCCGGTTGGAATAGCTGTCGGTCGTGATATTGTGTTGCAGTTATTGTTGTGCCTGTATCCGTGAATTTGCCGACCTTTCTTTTTTATGAGGTTCCCTTGTTTTTGTTCACTGTTCTACGCACACTTGCGCCTAACCATTAATCTGTCACCTCATGGACCACTGATGTTTTGTACGACACATCAAATGCTAGTGCCCACGGATCAAAGTTTTCTTGTGAAAGATGGTGTGTAGTTTAGAGATTGCCTGTTTCTCTGTGCTTTTTGTAAACCACTCGTCTTCCGGTTCAGAAATTGAGGTAATGACAGACCGTTATCTTTACCCGTTCTCAGCTTCATCAGTGCACTGTATCTTGACGGCTTTGTATGATTCTCAGTCCAAACTTAAGCTTTCCTTCCTGATTCTTTATAGCAGGCATTAGTGTACATCCGTTTGTTTAAATGTTTCTTGCCTTACGTATTCGATAGCTTTCATATTGGCCTACAAAGATGAGGTTAAGCAGGAGCAAAGTTTTAGGTTCATACAAACCTAGCATCTAGCCTATTTACATTGGTCGACTGGACCACAAAGATCTTCACTTACGCTGCTTTCTGGTCTATACAGGGCACGTGATTGTGTGAGTGGAACGGCAAATAGTGCAAATCTAATCACTAGTGTTGAGAGTTGTGCACACGTGTCCTTCGGCTCTGGTCATTGTGTCTGTCTAATCCGGAAACGGATGACGCGAACCAAGTGAAGTTCATTCTGTTCTCATTACTGAAATACATAGAGAGCTCTATAAGATCACACATTATTATCCGCATGGAACATGTACCTAATAAGTCATCCGATTTCTAAATTGAGAAAAATCGTGTGGAACGTCATCAGTTCAGCTCTGGAATGACTGATTGTTTTCGTCACCTGAAAAAAATACAGTACCACATCGAATACCAGAAGGTTGCACACCGTAGTCCTAAAGAAAATGTCCATCTCCGTAGATTAACAGCCCTTAATGAACTACAAATGGATTCTGTTGTTGAGCTGGTGCTCACAGCCTTGAACAGTTCTGAACAAACAGATGAATACGGTGACTCGCGCCGCTCATCCCGCACAGATCTCACCAGCTCTCCTGATTTAAACTGCGCTACCATCTCTCAGACTCGTTGCACATTCACCGAGGTCTCTTGCCTAAGTTGTCTATCATTTAGTGTGAATATGGTACGCTGGTGCTGCTATGACAGTGATAGTAAACTCCGTGACCCACGAAAGACAATAAAATTTATCCAGTCAACTTTTTTTCATTCCTCTGCACATATGAACATTATTCATCCATCCGATTCATCCCAGTGTCATCGAGTTCAACGTTCCGTTTCACCTAGACAGAACAGGTGGAAGTTAGAAGATTGATTAATGTCAGAATATCTATCAGGGAATTGGATAGATGACATAAACATTCTCACGGTACGAGTTGATGCACGTTCAGTCTATGGAGGAACACAATTTGGCGGACTGGAAGGAAGGTGCTTGTCTTTAATGATTGCATTTTAATTTATTGAAGTTTGAAGGGCAAAGTATCAGAAAGTCGCTCCAAAACCTGGATTGTTACTGGTTTCAATATTAGGTGAACGCAAGGTGACATGCAGAGACGAGTGAAAAGGGGGATCTAACGAACGGACAAAGATCAATTGAACCACCTTTATTATAAGGCATTTAGACACAAGTAGTTCCGTTATTCACTGTAGACAAGCGTTACTTATTTAATGCACGTACGTGAAACCGAGACAGATGTGAGATAGAGAAATTCCGTTGGGGAAAGCCGTGTTTATCCTGGCCGTAGCAGTTGAGCGCTGCAGACCATCATGCCAACTTTCTTTATCCAGGAGGGTACGGTCTATAGCAATGAATTTAACTATATTAATGCTTGAAGTAATTACTGATTGACGTATCTAGAGAAAGTTGGACAATTTTATCAGAGATATTTTGTTTTCACTGGTATCAAAAATATCCGCTTCAGAAATGTACAGTGCGTATGTGAGATAGGTACAGCTTGAATAAGTCGAGGGCTTTTGCAGCAAAAGTGTTAAAAACGTGTTTGCTTCATAACTGTCTATGAATAGTTCTAAAGCATGGGGACACCAATCATTCAGCAACAACTATACGGTGGAAAACATTGTAGAACACAAACCTTGACAGTCATCCCATACTTCTTGTTATGACAGGATCGAGTATCTTGGCTAAACTGGAAGAGGGACAGATTCTGGTATTTAAATAAATACATTTGAGTATGCCACAATTTACCACACTATTCCAGGACTTAAAAATTGTTAGCTTGTCTGGTTGAACACCATCTGATGCAAACATTTTAACAACAAAAGACACGGACATATTTCCGTGTTACGTAAGTATAAAATTTTCCGATGAGCATTCATCACAGCCCGGTGTTTTGGAAAAATTAAGTCAACTGCTGAGTTGCGCGTCTCGAAAAGAATAAACCTGGATACTCTAGAAAATCTTTCGTTGATTTATTGTAAGGAGGAGAATGATACTATATCGTAATCAGTAGTCATTCAGTGGTGCTTAAAGTGGAATGAAATGAATTCAGCAACGGACAACTGCATTGCTAACTCATAAGAAAATATAAGTTTGGATAAGTCGCCTGCACTAAACTATTGCTGATATAGTTTTGCAAAAGGTATGTACATTTTAATAAACGGGTCAGTGGTATACAGTCAGTGATAATTTGAAGTCCACTTTTGGTACCCGGTTTGTATGAATTGCGAAGTCTAGCTAAAAATCCGAAGGGTCACATGTAGACATGGATTGTGTTCCATGTCTGAATGCACGCATTGTAGCAACACACAAGACACGCACAATGAGAACAGCTAATTTCCCTTAGAATCCAACATTTGAATGGGTCTACTTGAAGTCCGGACCTCAGTGGACCTATGTAGATTGCTGGCTCAGCCCGTGTATGCAAAGTTCAGAATTTGCAGCTCAGTAGCCCATTCGAGGAATACAATAAAATAAAAACTGGATAGTAGAAGTCCCGTTGCTTGTGGCCCATACAACTGAAACATGTTGAGTTACCGTATCTGATTTTCAACCAAAACGGAAAGATTATGGCTTACTAGGTCTCTCAAAATTGCTTTAACCTAAGTCTCTTTATGCAGCAAGGTCTGGCACCGTGCAGAAAATAGAAACTTGTTAGGATTAGTGATATACGGGTTTTGGTATACTGCTAATATGAAGTAGTCTTCTAGGCAACACGATTTAAATGTTGCCGCGTGATCTTTACCATGCACGCACTGCGATACCTTTGATAAGCCGTTTTAATCGTTTCTCGGTCTGGACGTAGTTATTTTAAAAGTTGTTTATTGCGAGTTTGTGAAACGGTCACAGGTTATCAGTCCTGTTGAAAGTTGGCAAGACGGTCCCACAGATTCGGAAACGATGTACACGAATTTCTGTCATCTGGATACTGAGGTTTATTCGGAACATTTTGAGGATGCTATAAGAAAAGCAAAAACATTTAAGTTTGGCAAACACCTTCGTTAGACACATCATTGTATTCCATGAGTTATCGAAACCACCGAGGATTCGCGACTAGCAGTTCATCTATCGTTGGTTAGCAGGTATGAGCTAAAGCGTATGTGCTATCACAACAGTTTTTTGATAGGACAAAAACACAAGCATTAGGCAATAATAATCCAATTTTTGGTTCTGAAATGTTCATTATAACTCAGGTAACTTAATGAATTACACAACAGTTCGTAGGCAATGCAATTGTGCGTTTTCATACAAGCACGCCTAGTGAGACGCTGATAAACCCCAGCATGACAGAGTTGCACCAATGATCACCCATTGTTCATCCATCCACACAACAGAACTCTAGGAAGAACTAGAAAACTCTAGAATAACTAAACAAGCAGTCTACAAACACACCAAAAAAGAAAATGCAAGTCCTAATGTAGGACATTCTGGGTGACCTATTCGGAGACTGCAGTTCTACGGAAAGGTTTTAGGTCGGCAGGTTGGAACGCATTCAAGATTAGTTGTCCGCTTGTGTTTATGGGTGCACACTAGTGAGATGCACTTTGTATAGAAAGATTAAAACGGGAATAAAACCCGTGGTATGTAATAACATTTCTGAAGGTTAGCGTGAACTAAACATCCCTCACAATCGATCTCTGCCTCCGTATTTCCATTGTCTTTTCAAATAGCCCTTTTCGAAAGGAAGCATTTCAATTTGTAAAGGAGTCCGGATCGTGGGTCATAGATTGCAGTTTGCAGGACAGTTAGTTAATGTTTCCCCTCGAGGCGATCGACTAGTCTGGGCACTACTTAAAAGGCTGAGGGTTTGCATATAATAATTCGATGCTGCCTAACGTGAGGTCAGTGAGGCAGCGGTGATCATGACTGGCGAATGAAAGCGAGGCCTCAGCACAAATTCCTACGGTGGTAAGGTATTATTTTTACTACTGATTAAGTCTGACAGAAATAAAGTCCTAGAACAGAGGGCTTATATCCAAAAGATGGCGGGTAACAACCTCTGTGGGGTGTCAAAGTGTGTAATTATTTATAAGTGATGTTTGCTTTTTATTAACCAAGAATCTTTCACTGCCATCAGTAATTTAGAAAAGTGTTAAACTTTGAGGGTGCTTAGTTCAAGAAAGCGGAGTATCTTCACGTTCCTGATCTGTTGCTGTTACTCCCCGATGACAATCATTCAGAGATCTAATGAATAAGTACTTAGACTAACATTTTTCTCTTATTCGCCGGCTATAGGCCTTTACTCTGCGGCGTATGTGACACTGATTAGACCCACCCAAGTTGAACCAACTGTCCATCACTTCTCCGGTGATCACTGTTGTAAAGGGACTGGATTGGACGAACTCATCAAAATGAGGTCAACCAATGATTCGTGGAAGGTTATGGTCAACCAGTGTTGACAACTAGAGTAAACTGACATGTCAGCTCTGTGACCAATCCGGATGGCATTCTGCATAGCATCGGATTTTGTTATAACAAGCATTAATGTAGAATAAGTTGTTTAAGTTTGTCATATGTCAAAACCAACAAGCTTAAAAGGAATCTGCGCCAACTAGTGAGGCTTTGACATCAATTGCTATTATTCATTTTATTGATGCACCCTGTCTATAAAATAATCTGTAGGAACTCAACAAAACTGAGGTTCGTTTCGCGCCACAGGTGCCACAGTTTGTAGCCCACATGAGACGGTTCGAGGAACGGTGCTTACAACCTTGTATGGTACTAGTTTTATGACTATAGGATCGTAACTGTACTCAAATAAGACAAACTTTGATCAGCCTATATCCACCAGTGGTTGCGTGGAGTGAAGATCTTGATAACTGACAACTCCTTTTAATACTTCTGTGTGTGTTAATCGATCGGTGCGTGCAGCTGTAACCTGTGCTGGTAACAGTGTTCGGAACTCAAATGCATTGGTGAAAAACTCAAATTCTGTCCACATAGAACTTAATCGGAAAATTAGAGAACTTAACCCAGAACATGGACATAAAACTAAAATGGCAAGTACAATTTAAACATCACTCATGCTGGTTCACAGCCTTTCGGTGGTTGTCGCCCTTCTACAAATTCGATCTGAAGCAAGGTTCCAGACAGCAACTGCTAAACGAATAGTACACTGAAGGGCTTCTGATGACTACTTATAACCAACTCTGCACCTCTCACATAACCCGATGGATGGGTAATGAGAAACCAGCAAGAGGAACACGGAAATTAAGAGGTAGTTCTACCCTGATGAGTAAAGAATCTTTACTCTCGAGTAGCTTAACCAAGTCAAACAGAGAATGGCGTTACCATCTATTATTCGATATAAATAGTATCCAAAAATGTCCGAGTTAACTGACGATTTGAAGAAATAATACATCAAGCGTATGCAGGAGGACGACGTGTGTCCCAGTGCACCATTAAGACCCTCTCTACGACGCATACAAGACTGAAAAAACTAAAATTTTCAAAGGTCAACGGAAGAACTAATCAGTCTGTAGCTGGTAGCTGAGTTACCGTAGGCTTCATTACTGGTTTCAGGAGTAAGGCATTGTGATTTAATAAGTGGTCGATAGACAGACAGGTGAGCCGGCAGCAGGTACGGTTTGCAAGGCGGTTCATAATTGGGGAACAGCCCAGGTTTGATTGGATGTAATTTGATGTTCGTTAGAATCCATGCACTATGACTCTTGTGAAGTGCAGGTTGCCGGCAACTCTGTAACCAATCAAAGGCCGACGAGGTCCGGAAAAGATATAAGGAGTTGAAGAAGGATAAGTGAATTCGGCGAAAGGAATGGAACGTAAATTTTAACCACTAAGTTCAGCAGGTTAAAATCTACGTCTGGAAGCCACAAGGTAGACATAACAGAGGAACAGTCATAGCTGAATTACAGTAAATTTGCAAGCGCCAGCATGGTACTCGTTCTAGTTAAAGTACACCAAGAGTACAGAATACAGTAAGAGAAATCGTGATGGTTTTGACCGAAAATGTAGGTCATGGCCAGCCGGACGTAGTACAACGGCAATAGCCTCAAGCCTTTCAATGTGCCTGCAGATGGATTGAACAGACGATAACAAACTATCACATGAACTTGTCTCAATAGTAACAACTCGTAATCCCATTTTAGCGAGTGTCTGCCAGCTCTCATTGTAATGGAAACTATGTAGGAATTGTACAGACTTCGTCTTTCATGAAGCTATCAGTGGATGAGCTTGCACAATGGCTCGATCTTGCGCCATATGGGAACTAAGTGAACACATCTTTCCCAAGTGATACCGGCTGCCGAATGGAAATGCACAATCAACATAGACTGCTCTGAATAGAAACTACAGCATTTGCAAACGAGGTGCCTCGTGAGTCAATCGAAATTTATCGAAACGCAATCTGAGCTTTTAACCTAGTTTTATTGGTCCTTAAGTACAATTTTTCGCTGGATTTTCAGACAGAAAGGACTTCGCCGTACCACTGTGAACCACAGCGACTGAAGCGTCACATTGTCCAGCCGAACGATATAGCAGCAAAGCGGATAACCGATCTGTAATTAAAACCCGGCAGAGAGATGCTAAGCCTACTGATCACTCGCGGTAGACGAGTTCTGTTGTAATACTATTGCGACTGTTTGCTGTTATCATTTGCCAATGGCTTAGTGGCAGATGGAGAACAAAGTAAACAAAGGTGTCTGCGTCGGCCCAATCTATGTTGACTAAAAGTCGCCCGTAATAAGTCATCGATCGATTGATTTTCATGGTTCACCTAAATTTTCTGGATTAGCAGGCCAGACTCAGACCGGGTGTCTAGTCGGTCTTTTCTTGACATC
>LOND01000240.1:3040-22958 GCA_014220965.1 Paragonimus kellicotti
TTGGCTATCACGAAGTATGCGGACTAAATCGCTACTCAACCAACCTCATACCACCATCGTCAAGCTGTTCATCTCAGCTTGGTACTACTGAACACAGATGACTGGTGTCCCATGAAGTCCACGGATAACGGTATCGAGTAGAACTAGTTGGCGTTGACTGAGACCATAAGTCAAAACAATCACCCGAGAAACGTTTCTCAGTCATATTTGGTGGTGGTGTTGTAACGGTGTGCCTCACGAGTTAGATATCTTGCTGAGAAGTGAAAAGACGTTTGTGAAATGACGCTTGTACAATGGCCTCAACCGACGAAAATCAGTAGGTCATTTGATTTCAGTCACTCATGGGAGTGGTTGACCACATGGTGGGTATGCGCGTTGTATGTGTACTGAACTTTGTTTCTTAATAAGGCATTCATTTTACAGGTTTTTGCTCTGGGCCACATGACAAGGGACAGAGGTGTGTAGCAAATTCCGCACGTGTTTCCTTATTGTTAGGTGATCGCTATAGTCAATTATCTTCCGGTCTTGCAGCCTTTCTTCTACTGATGCTGTACTCTAATAGTGTTAGTCTGACAAGGAACCATTAACCGGTTGTCCCTCACTTTTTTCTGTGACTGAAAGAGGGATTAATGAAATCATCACTTTTGTTCTTTTTTTCTGATTTACAGCTGTCTGATCTTTCTTCACAGTACCAGAACTTGACTTGTCTACGCGATCCTAAGACTCTGTTCCCAGTCGTACCCGAGCATGCAGTGATGATTTCTAACGCGAACGACTCGGTGACATTCACATTTGGCCCAATAAAGCAAGGAACGTTTGTACCCTTTATTCAGTACTGCTTCCGACGTGCGTACACAGTCTTTGGACTAATGCTCATGCGAACTCAGCGTTATGGATGTAAACTGCTGGCTCGTATCAGGCCTTCATTCAAGCCATGTCATAGACGTAGGGTCTCGGGTAAGTGTTAATCTGTATGTTTATTTAAATGCTTTCGGAGAATTTCTATCGTAGGTTGCGTTATGGTGGTATGAGGTTGGTTGAGTAGCGATTTAGTCCGCATACTTCGTGATAGCCAACACAAATGTGTGTGTTTGTGTGTGGATGCCCAAGGTGTCCACTATCATGAGACTCGTCACGACGACGTGCGTTATAATGATGATGAAGGCATGCATCACTGTACGGGGACATTTCGAGACCAAAAAGGTTCACTTCACTCTACACTGTTGAATAAAAAATGGGCAGAGAGAGAAGGTGACCAACGGTGAGCTGGATTGGACTTGACGTGTAAAACGAGACGGCTCTCGGTCGCAATCAGCTACAACTGCATGCGCGCTGGCCGAGTAACTACTCAACTACAGTGAATTAAACGTCTTGCTGTTGCCACTTGTGCTACCGCTGCTATCGACTACTGGTTGCCGAACGATTATACGACCTTTGCTGAATACCGCTCACTCATTGGACCACCAATCCACTTGATGCGGTACAATTCCGTTGAGCTGCGCACGTTGACGATCAACTGGAACCGGGAAATTAAATGGTGCAGTGGGCGATTTAATGACGGCATAAAATTTATTACAATATAACGTGACAACAGTACAGTCTAAGTTTCAATTCGAATTCCGTAGACTGTAAGGAGTGAGTCAATCTTTCTGAATTACATCACCAATAATTTGATCTGCAGGAAGTTAACACAAAAATAGTCAACAGTAACACTGTCCGTCCAGAATGACTGGAGACTTTCAAGAGTACAATTCAGCGACAGTAATGATGACCCCGGGGGGAGGTTGGTCCATCTCACCATTTTCTAATAGGGGCAAATCCATGTCGATTGCGTGGTTCACTTTTGTTGGACTGTTTACAGTACTCGGGGTATGACGTCCAGTTAAGCGGGTTCATCTGATCATTGACTAATTGAAGAGTGAATGGTATTCGGCAAAAGTTACCTCGGCGATCGATGCAGAAAATGTACGTGCGCAAAAGTAGAGCGGGTTGAGAGCGGGAGCCGTAATCCTCTGGACGTTAAATCCGAGCCGGCTGGTTAACCAAACTTAACTAAATGATTTGTCCAAAAATGTCAAATACCCATGCGTGATATGTGAGGGCTGAACGCTGGAGATCACGCTGTCCACATTTTCCGTCAAATAAACGACACCTTCAAGTAAGTTAAAACAGTATTTGAAAAAACAGAATATCATTAGTTCGAAAATTTCGAACAATGGTCTATTCCTCAAACAAGTCACCGACACTGTTGGTAGGTGGTTTGGGGACCCGGACACAAATACGTCACAATGTTGTGGGTTGAACTTCGGACGTGTGTAGAGTCTGCTGATAAGAACCCTCGTTACGGTAACGACGGGGTTTACCCAAAATAGGACAGACAAAAAATCGGATTACCAAATGGAACAGCAATCGAATCGATGGCGGCTGGCGCTTATTATCTGGTCAAATCGAAGCGTTCGGCTTGAACTTCGTTCACTACATGAAAAGCTTGTTCGGGGTGAACGCGGTGGTCAAGATCAGCAAGATATGCAACTGTGGTGGTATTACTAGATTTAGACAGGTCGTTTGTGAGCTATGCGGCATGGTGTTCTTTTATTCGGAAATCGGAGGTCGAACAATTCGACGCTTGTCGATACGAATAGAAGAATGACAATCAGTATGGTCTGGGACCAGCCTAACCAAGCTTTTCGTCACACATATCACATAAATCCACAATCACCAACTTAATGAAATGTTTAAAAGAAGTTTGATATCGGGAACAAACACTCACCTCCATACGACGTATATCGATGGACAGAACGGTGACGAAGAAGAAGAGCTGTAGGAAGAAATCGGTTGTCACGCCGATAACAGCGAACAGACAAAATTCTTGCATCGTCGGATGAAACGTGAAAAATCCCAATCCAAGTAGTACAAGTTGGGTGAAGTACTGTTTTGTCAGAGGCCAACTCTCTTTGCTCAGACCTGAAGGATTAGCACAGTGGGAATGCTGATACGTACAGGAGTTGGAGAGGTCAAAATTACAACATACAATGTTACTGTTCGCCCACGATCATGACATATCATTCATTCACGGGATAAAATAGCGGAGGACAAATTAATCGCTATTGACAGCAATCTAAGTCGTAACAGACGGGTGAAAAATGGAGTTAAACGAACACGACATTTCAGAAGATTTTCATGCAAACGTTGAACATTTCAGTGCAACTACCAACTTTGTGGAATTTCGCAAAAAAAGTCATGCAACTTAGAACCTGGACGACAACATTAAAATGCGCCCAACGAAACGGAGGTCGGACAAATAATCGTGCCTCTTAATTCTCACCTTGTGCAATGCGATATTTCACGGGCAAATCGATCGGTGTGGCGACAACTGATTTTGTCAGTATGATGACGTTCTCAAACCCAATAAGCACGACCAGATAGGGGAATATTTCACTGGAATGAAATAACAGACAAAATGACGGTATATAGTGCAGTCGCGTGTGCATCTGTGCACAATCTAAAGCAAGTGTGGATATTTGTGTGCGTCGACTCACCTTCCATTGAGCGTGGGCACCATAAGACCGATGCTGATACACAGACCCAAGGACATGCACAACGAGGCGACCACAGTAAAGCAGGCACTAAACGCCAATCCGCACTTGGATTTGACCATTTCTAATTTACCTGGCATACAAGTGGGGCAAAAGTACGAACAGATATTAGTGACATACGTCTGGTGTTAAACCTAAATTAATACGAAAAAATCGAAAAGCTGAATCGTCAATCATTTGAAAGAAAGGCATGGCGAGCCACGTTAGATGGTTTTGCAGAACATACAACGTGGATTCGTGAAATGAATGAACTGGCGTCCAGACACGGTTGTACAAAGCACAATCGGCCTTTTGGCTGGAACCCAATACCTGCGGTTAGATAATCCGTCAAAAATGACGCACTGATTGTGAGAGTGTACGTTCCGTTTCCCCCATGTTTTCAATACTTTCCATACGGATTTTCAGTAATTGTGGCATTCAAACAGAACATACACCGTATGGGAATTAACAAGCGTGTTTCCCTTAGTCACCCTATGCAAGATATCTTAATTACAATGGACTCAACAGTGCATCACATAGGGTGAAGAAGAGTGAACTTTAGCGACGAGGAAAAAATAATCTACATGACGCTAATGTTCAGTTACGTCATATGCACAACACATGAAAGCGCTCGTAGCAAAAGCAGACTGTTCTTTAAAAAACCGAGGGAAAAGAAGGCAAAAACAGAAGGCGGTATCGTACATCAACATCCCCGATCATCACCTGTCTCCAACCATGCAGTGCACTACCGAGAGAGAAATCACATCTTGGCAATATGATCGTTCACAAAACAACAAAATGGTCTAGACGGAATGACTGTAATGAGTGATGACACAGAGCCCAGAGAAAAAATATATATCTAAATTTTCAGCCTTGAGAGGCACTCGTGGTACTATGGCTCAGACTGCCGCTGGTCCTCACAACAGTTCACGAAGCAACAGAGTAAAGGATACACACAAATCCATAGACAGTAGCATAGCAAGAAAGAAACGAAGCGAAAAGAGTGGAGCTTCAAGAAAAAGCAGAAGCAACGACAATGTGGATACAGGTTCTCCACTGTCATGTTCTGGAGTGTTGCCAATCAGCGATATGGATGATCCCGAACTCCCTAACTGGATAGATGACAACTAACAACCTTGCTCAGCAGGACGGTTGAGGTTTCCATAGCCCTTGACTACGGAATCACCTATCCATCTTGTAGTTTCTTCTAACCATCAGCAGCCACACTGAATAATATGTGGTGCGGCAAATGATCCATTGGCATACGCAGTACGTGACCCAATTAGCGAAGTCTGTGCATTTTCAATAGTTCGGTAGCCGGTCGCGAACTTCCGCATTCCCGAAATACGCGCCGACGAACTGTCGCGTTCTCCACAAGGTAGGCCAATTTGATACATCCAAACTGGCAGAGACAACGGTCGTCGAATACCACCGGTCCACATGCATCCTTTGCACCATTAACATCTCTGATACACACGGGAAAAGTGAGCGCACAAGTGCACCATAAACCTTAGTTTTACTCGACCGATGGACATTTTTTAGACGCAACAAGTGACGGAGGCTGGCAAATGTATTACGTGCTTTCTCTATACTCGTGGACACCTCATCAGCTACATCGCGACCTGATGACATGAAATAACTCAGTCAGGTGAAGCAATCGAAAGTCTTATAATACTTGGAATTAGGGACTTCGAATAGCCCTAGAAATCGTACTCGAATTGAAACCTCCCACGCAAGTAATAAGGAGAAGACCTCGTACTGGTTGCAGTAAGCAGTTCTTATTCATGAGACAAGAAGCCGAATTTATGGATGTACAACAGTATTAAAGAAATCACAGTCTGTCATTGGCTGATCGTATTGGCACATACAAGTCACAAACTGTAAGTTAATTGGTGCAATACAGAACAAAGAAATTAGCGAATAACGGAAGGCGTAACATTGAGACTGTTCGTCCAATCCTGATGTAGTATCTTTAACGCGACGTTTGGATTGGTCCCTGTTAGATCTACTTGTGTCGGAGTTTGGATAAGTGGTGGATCGAGTAGATTTTTACCCAAGTCTCCAGTGGCCGGCTTGAAGCAACAGACAGGATCAGTGCCAACGTCATCTTATAACAAAACTACACTTTGAACGTGCGTACTATATATATATATATATATATATATATATATATATATCGTGAGTTTACATTTGAGTTCACAGCGGTCTTTGTCGTATTCGGAGTCAGGAGGATCATTTCGTAAGTCATTCATAAGTTCTGCTGAGTCAGCAGAAATCGACTTCTGCCGCATCCGTAATGTTCTCTTGGAACGGCTCCTTTCGAGTGATTCACATAACTTAGGAAATTAGTGTCCAATGATTGCTTGGATCATTCTACTGTTGTGACCGGAACATTTTAATCGTCAATGCTGCTTGGTAGTTGTTTCGTGTATCCTAGTCGCTCAATGTCCAACCAGATAACTCATAATTGCGAGCAGACGACCTCGGTGCGAACAATGAAACAAAACGAGCACGATAAACAGCACGGTCCGCGGCATACTGACCAAGCGGGCGTACATCAGGGAGTGTGCACATGGATGTAAAAACAACCGCAATCGACGAGTGGGGTAACATGGGGAAAATAATGAAGGAATCGCAACTCTGTAACCAAACGAGCCGTACATCGAAGTGAAACATAGAATCTAAAATGAAGAACACGGGGTCGACAAAAGTTAACAGCGAAAAAAGTGAATGACATTAACATCCTTACATTACTTCGGAATTGTCAGTCGTTTAGTTTTTCAGGCTACCTGTTACATTCTTTTACTAATGCAATAGAGTGGTTTCATTGTTTTTAGTGCTCTGAACGACGAGGAACACTCGATAGACAAACAATCCCATTAAGTGGTATGGTCTATTCGAGGTGAGTTTGGGAAAAGAAACGCCCAAATCATTGACATTGTTTCAATGTAGACGGGACCAACTGGGCACCTAACGCAATAAAGCAAATGAAAAATAAGGAAAATCTCCGGGGAGCACTTGATTCAAGCAATGCAAAGGAACGGTCATTTACCTATGACATCAAATCACTGACCAACACAATCTGCGAAGTGGATTCAACACTGTCGTGACCACGAAAGACGTTTGGACTGAGAAATTGTTTAGTACAGGACATCTATTACAATGAACACAAACACTATTTTGCACGGATGTGGTGTATTTATGATCTTTCGTGATACGTCACGCATAGCGCATACACATGATTCCATTGGTCGTTTCTAGTTCCTGGTCTTCATGACCTCGAGACATGCCCTTTAGTTTCCGTGCATACGAGCCGTGCTACCCACAACCGAAGGTACATGTTATACAACAATACCAGGCATTCGGACTTCGACCGCTTACGAGCTGTGGTTGGTAATATGAAAGCACATCTGGCCAATGCATCTACGATCTTCAGAGTGGAACTTTAAGCAGTGCACAACATGGAAAAGGATACGCACGTCACCCAACAAACATATTGTGCCTGTAATCACGACTGAGGATTCGCAATGAAAGAAAGTGAACACGGCCGAGTGCAGAACTGCTTACACACTGAAAAGTATATGTAGAGCAGGAGCACCAAGTAGATGAGAATGAGCGGTGCGTAATCAGTGAGATAACAGCGACCACGGTACCAGACCATGTAGACGTGACTGGCGGGTTTCGCATCGATGGAAGCGTCGTCTTCAACAGCGTCTGCGTCCGAATGCGAGTCGACCGCGTTTTCCATCCGCGTGGACCGTGAATCGTGCGGAAAGCGGGACAACAGATGACGACGAAGCTCGTTAATGAAACTGGTGTCAAAACGAACAAGAAATAAAAACAAAGAAAGCCACTGAGAGAAAGCAAAGGTAATAGGTGAGAAAAATCCTATCCATTCGTGGCCTAGGGATATAAACGTTGACAGCAAACGAGAGGTGAGTTTTTTTTACCACAGCTGGTAATAACCGGATATGCACGAGTCATTTGAAAGTAAGAATTTCGCACCTATGTGATAAAAGGGTACAGCAGAAGAATATAGATGTATCGGAGAATATAACCTGTCTATAAGTCACAAAAATTCGGATGAATTCTACCAACCAAAGAAACGGGAGCAAGGTCAATAAACACAAGGAATTGCTTCAAGGTTTCCGTTTGACGAACCGGAGTGAACAAAGCCAAAGCAAACTTACAGAATCACCAACTGTCAATAGACCCAGAGGAAGTAGTACATTTGCCTTCAGATATCAACGCTGCTTGGTCTGACTGAACAGAACAAATGAGTACGGCAAAACTTAAAGACCAACGACACGACGCAATCATAAACACTCAAACGACTCACGTATAGCATCCCTGGTACATACAATTTACTAAAATGTTCTTGTAAACCATACGTCCCAATCCGACTGTCTTATATATATATAAAATGGGTCTTATTACCGTGTCACCAAAGTTGTGCATAGTCGACTCAGTCGACCACTAGTGGTTCTGCACAACTGCAGTCTTTAAAAGTTAAGGCACGGAGTGGACGAGAGTACGGTTGTTGCATTTTGTTTAATGAGGTTCCAACGGACTTTTGACTGATTAGCTCGAGGATTTTATAGCCTCTTTTATCAGGGGATGACTAAAAGCAGACCATCAAAACACTTCTTCGTTAAGGTCTGTCGGCGTCAAATTAAGCGTGCATGAATACAGACCAACTGAGTGCACTGGTTATAAACTCACGTGATTCGAGAAGTCTAGTGATTTATAATCTGCTCAATCGAATACAGTGAATTAAGATCCTTTTTGATATACAACTCATGCATTATGTTGAAGTATGGCTACAACGACCTACTTGCCATAACTCATAGTTACCAGCCGACAAAAAATGATCCGCCAGATGGTGGTTCCTAGTTGCTCCGGTAATTGACGGCACATTCCGAATGCAAACGAGGCACCCAAGTGTTAAATTTATTATGGCATGCCAAACGGGAGTTACCTTCGTAACAAGCTTCATTGTTGTTCCCTATTGATGCTAATACCAGATGTCTGTCCAAGTAAGCACTCCTACAACATAATGGTACGTCATATTCCGCAAGTTCGCACTTGGGAAGATAGGGAATTCCCACGTCAACAGACTGGAAGATGATGACACATGAGTTACCTCTAAGATTATCCAATTTACGGCTGTGTCATTGTAAGGGTTCAGGAAGTGCAGACAAGCTGGAACAAAACTTGAAAACTGAAGCTTTATCTAACAACAGACGGAGGTATGACATCATTAGTTATGCAATTTTCCAAAATAGTGAGGCAGATAACAGGGTCCACTACACAATTCTTAACAAAAGGAGAAACTTTTTTCCTTTCCCCATACGTAGGCGCCATGCTTATTCCATTACACTACGATCAATCACACAGCAAAATCCGTTTCACTCCACCTCTAATCGACAGTTTATCGCACATCATAATCGCGATTTGTCCACAAGACAAAGGAAAGCGACTGAGTCGCAAACGCTCAGCCATAATCCCATCTACAAAACGCAGCAATGATACACATTACAACCACGAAACCTCGCTGACTAGTCCAGCTGACAGATTTTCACAAGAAAGGACTTCGCCATCTCAGGAGGAGTGACGATTGAACGAAAAACAAACATTGCGTTTGGCAACCATTTTTGTTAATCTGATCGAATTCAACGCACCCCACAAACCCCAGTTTGACTGAACAAACGATGCATGAGAACTGTGATACCAGTTCGGCAACAGGCATTGACGATAACACAAAATCTGTAACGATTAGCTGAACTGCACAATTCCAACCTTCTGTCCATGGCAGATGTAAATTAACTTAGATTACTGTTCACAGCAAGGGCCTATGGAAAAAAAATTGGTTTCAACACATAAATCAAGAGAACGATGGGACGATACAGCTGAGGGACGTTCGCGAACCCAGTAAACATCATACGTCGATGAGCATAACAATCGTACCATGCTACAACACAGCCAACTAAATTCAGTCAGACTGGACAGGCCAGGGGTAGAATATCGCACACCAAATCCCCAGTTAATGGAAACTAAGCATCAATCATAGTTGATTACTACTTTCGCATTCGTATGACATTTCAAACCAACCGCTTTCGAAAAGAAGCACCACACTTGAGTTTCGCTCTTCTGAAGATTCGCCAGTGGTGCATAATCTCGCCACGACCGATACTTAAACTATAAATACATTCTCATAAGGTGATTTAGGTATGACTTGAGCTTCGCGCTCTTCGGGTTGGGGTTATCTTAATGCGTTTGTAACACAGAGGAGTCATCGCCAGTATATTATTCCACACGTCCCCAGTCTCGGTTAGCCTCTTCCAGGTGACTCGGACCTTCAAACCATTGTCTCTAAGTAGGATCTTCACAAAAGCCGATTCAATGACTGATATTTCAGGTGGAGATGCCAGGATAGAAACTGGTGATAGCGAATATCCCAAGTCAATCTTGCTCCGCGACATAAGCTGCCAAAAAGTGTTCCAGTTAACCGTTATTGTGGCAGATCATAAGTATGTTGTTTATCTATCATGCCTGTACATGCATCGTTATTGTGATTCGGGTACTGATAACAGTGCGTCTTATGGTGTCTTAGTTTCAGAGAGGAGCACACCAAATGCTAACTGGCAGCCTCCATTTTGTCCTATTTGTGTTTGTATGGACTGCTAATCCAGAATTGATGAGATTATGTGTCATGAGATAGTCAGTGGACTTTGCAGCCCGCGTTGAACATGATTTCCACCTGCGAAAACCTGAGCACTTCTTAGTAATAGTTTCAGGCAGGCTTCAACCCTCCTACATCAGCAAGCTTATTGTAAGTTAGTGTGTTAAATTAGAGTTCCTCTGACGGCTCTCCATGAGAGGCCTTGAAACTTAAGTTGTTCGAACTATATTAGGATTAAGTCTTCAGTCTTGCTTCTCTAGCACTTGTCATCAAAGGTGATCCTGGATTACTGTGTGAACTGGCCGTTTCCCATCAATCACTTCCATCCCGTAGAAACTCCGTCATGGTAGTTTCATTCAATACTCGCACGGCCGTATTTGCGTTTGGCCTTCAGGCTTCAACTCTTAATTCTCAAAGTGGGCGTGAATACAAGTGGGCTTTCGGCTATCGATCTGTAGGATACATCGACTGCATTCGCCCGTTTTTGAGAGAGACCAACTGCGGATCTACGTGCTGATGCAGTCGATCGAAGTCTTCCTCGGATCTACTGTGTTGTCTCTCAGTTATGGAGATCACTTGCTAGGTAGGAGGTCTTGATCGGCGAGTAAGCAGTTGCGCGGGCAGTTAGTAGCTAAACGAACAAGTTATGGTGGACTCACGGTAAACATCGGGGAACTTTACAGGATATTGTTCAAATGCATATATATCTATATCCACTAACATCAAGTAACGTGATATAGGTACGCGCCTTATTTACTAAGCCATCACAAAAGTGATTCGTCTATCAATTTGTGTGCAAACTTCTGAATTGCTCTCACCTCATCCTGAGGAAGTCATGATCTCTTCGGATTCTTACGCCACTCTTTTGCCTTGTGGGTAATGTTATTTAAGGGCAGAATGTCTGCGTTAGACCGTACCAACTGGATGGCACCAGTCGGCAAAAGTTATAGGATTAGGAAACGAATAGGTTTTTTGGTAGCCGAACGAGTTCAAATGATCAGTGGTAAAAGTGCATGAACCTCGGTGGTTAGCATGTGCATTGAAGTGGCCAACCAATCGTCTGCCTTGTCGTGCGCGCCTCGCAACCGGTGTAGCCAGTTGGTGTAAGGTGCAGGTTTTGCAGTTGGTGACTTCGCGTCGGAAAACCCAAACAGTTACAAGTAGTTAACTGGGTGAGAACTCCTATACTTGCATTCTAGGCCAATTAGGTTTTAATTTCCCATTGACTTTAGTGACCGGCCCTTGTAGCTCATCATGTAAGCCTCCTCCTTATACAACAGACAGCAGTCAGCGTCAGTCAGGTTGTTTGCTCGTGCGTGAAGTAAGGTGCAGAAACGATAACCTACTGTGCATGTCTGAATACACAGATTCCTGTTCCAGATGCGAAAAGATAATCTGGAATGGAGGTAAGCCACTTATTACTAACAACCAGAATGACTATATCAGAGCTGAATATCGGCCCGAGGAGAACAGTCAAAACTGAGTAAAGGGAGCCCGTCACACCGACGTCACTACAGTCAGGTACAGCATAAGTAGACAATGCAAAGATGTCTGAGGACTTAGCGCCTAGACCTAGCCTTAGCAGAACCTGTCAAGCGTATGACACAGAGTCTATTGTTGACAGGAATCCAATCTGTCAATGCGCCTCCGATCCTCGTGCTGACGACTATACCTAATCTAATCCAGCTTGACCAGTAGCAGGGCCATGAAATCACCCGAATATGCAACCAGTATTGATTAAACAGAGCTGGTGCTCTCAGATCACTACGTTGACTTCTGTCTTGGATTTTAGTCTCTGGACTGCAGCACACATTCACATTCAACGAGTCTAACGTCTGTGCGAGAGCGGTCTGTTGACCTGTGCGTCTCAGAGTGCGGACTCTGAGAGCACATAGACTAAGTCGAATTCTAGCTCTAAACAAGAGAACGCGGAGGCTAAGGGGTCGATGGTAAGAAATAGAACTTACCGGAACAGTGTTGCTATGAGTAGCCATTTCTGTTGTGTGACCTGCATACCAATCACTAGAAATAAGATCGAGAGGAACCTGAGAATTAAATTGGGTAGGATAGTAGGGAACAGGTCAGCAGTAGTATGTTCCCGTCTATCCACCATGCTGTATGCAGCAGACAAGAAAACCCGTGTTATTTTAAGAGACGGCCGATGAAATATGGGATTAACGATGTTGTGTTGTATGTGGGCTCAAATATTTCCAGGACACCAAGACATAGACAAGTAAATCTGACTTGAATAACGTGGTTATGAAATTAGTCTAATATATAGAACTGCTACTGAGTTGCGGACCAGCATGAAATTTGAATGTTTTTCTACCCCCCCCCCACACGGTTTCAGGGCCCTGTTTCTATGTAGACAAAAGTCACGTGTTAGTTCTCCAGAAGGAGTTTTTTTTTCTATAGATTGAACATCATCATCATAACAGCCATGAGCCTGACCAAAAGGTACTGTGGCTCGGGCTGCCGCTCACCTCAACAGTGACGTGGAATATCCTAGAAGAAAACGTTACTAAGAAGGTTGAAAATTAATAAAACTAAGCGGAAGAACTAGAAATGGTATGGATGCAGGTACGCCATTGACTGCGACACACCGCCATCTCGGATAGCGTCTCCAACCAGCGGTTTGAGTGATCACGAGGACCCCATCCAGGCAGGCGACACCTACCCACTTTACTCAGTGGAGCAGTCAGGGTTCTCATATTTCGTGACCACGTTGTCGCTTGACCACCACGTGGTTTCACCCAACTGTTGGTGGTCTCAGTATATAATGCCCGGTACGGTAAACGCTCAGCTGGCATGCGGAGTACGTGACCTAACCATCGCAGGCTGTGCAACGTGAGTAGTTGACCGATCGCGCATCCCGAGCGTTCCGGAATACGCGCCGGCGAACTGCCGCATTGCTCACGCGATCAGTCCACTTAATGTGGGCTATTTGGCGGAGACAACGATGGTCAAATACAGCAAGCTTGTTGATATCTTCCTTGCGAACAGGCCACGTCTCCGAACCATAGAGCAAAACAGAACGTACACAAGCATTATATACTCTTCCTTTCAGCGACAATCGAACGTCTTTTCGACGCCACAGATGACGCAGGTTGGCAAAGGCAACTCGTGCCTTTGCTATCCTCGCTGATATCTCATCAGCAATATTACAAGCTGACGAGATAGTGCTACCCAAGTATGTGAAACTGTCCACAGTCTCAAGCGGATTACCTGCAATAAGAAAGTAGGAATGGAAATGCCCCAGTCTTGAAGTAACACTTTGCACTTTGAAGGTGCGAAGCGCATTCCATACAAACCAGCCCGGTCACTCACCTTGTTCAGCATGGTCTGCATGTCTTCGGCAGAGGGGCTAAGTAAGACAATGTCGTCCGCATACTCCAGATCGGTCAACCGAGCGCCAGGAAGAAGCTCAACACCAAGTTCACTGGACTCCAGAATGTCGTCCATGACAAAATTGAACAGGAAAGGGGAAATCGGACACCCTTGACGAACACCACTAGAAGTGATGAACGCCCGATTGAACATCACCCACAACTGATCGCAGCTGTCGCATTCCCATAGACTTTCCAGTCGGCCCCTTTCGAAAAGAAGCACTAGACTCGAGTTTCGCTCTCATTAGGGCTTGTCGGTAGTGCACATACGATAATTCGGTCGTGCCTAATGTGAGGTCAATGGCGCAGTGGTCAACACGGTTGCCTCATGAAAGCGTGGCCGGAGTTCTAGTCCCGGCAGTGGCAAGGATATGCACTACTGACGAGCTCTAATGAGAGCGAAACTCGAGTCTAGTGCTTCTTTTCGAAAGGGGCCGACTGGAAAGTCTATGGGAATGCGACAGCTGGTACTCCTTGAAGAACAGTTCTTTTTGAAACTCGTTGGCGTTGTGCAATATCGACGGCAGCAGGAATTGAACTTCAGTCACCGAGTGTTTGTGACCCCGTGTTCACATTGGGCACAACGGAACGCTCATATCCATAACCCGTTTGGAACAGAACTGTATGTAACATTGATGAGCCCTGACAAAGAATCGAACCTAAGCATGATGGTTCTTGAGTAGGCGGGCCGAAAAGAGCCTCGCAAATGCAAGAAGGTACGTTCCAATGTAAGAAACGCTCAACTAATGACGACTTCAACAGTCGAGCACTCCACAGGAATGTTGGATATTCACGAGCAGTGTTAAAAAGCTGAATACAACTACAAATTAAAAAGGTGATCAAATCGGTTACATTGGGTCAGCGGATCTACTAGCATACCAAAACTAGTCATCAACACATAATAAGGAAGCAACCTATTAGGTAACCGGTGGCGGGGCTTTTTGCTTTTACCTCATGATCAGCAAGAGGACTACTACAAATCGGCCTATATGTTCATCCGAAATCATTATCCAGTTCAGGATCTAGTCCACAGTAAAGACAAAAGTCAAAGCAACTAAAAAAATACCATACACTACGACGTCTGTCATAATGTCGATCGGCACTGGCTCATGTAATAGTCCGATCGCCTACTTACTTACTTACTAGGGATTGTATTCACGAAATACTAGGGTCACGACGAATGCCATCGTGCTTCGTCGGCTGCAAACTTCGTTTCGACGGATCCCGGTCAACTGCCATGGTAAACCGAAGAGCAAATCGCGCAGATTGCCAGTCACAGCTTGTTTTATGCGAGCGAACAGAGATGAAGTCGAGGCCTGTAACTGTCCGGCGTCATTATCCCACAAAAGACTCGGTGCGAGAAACAAGCAGCCAAAAGTTGGTAGTACATTGAAAATTGTATCCTGCTTTTCCAGGCTCATCACCGCACGATCCTCTACCTAACATAAAAACAAAATTGAAGAAACCGATGACATACGTGAGGCACAAAATATGACTAACATGCTAATGTAGTATAGTTCTTGAATCTTTGTGAAAAGATACATTGATTTAGATAGCTAAGACAGTCTCACACAGAGCTGAATAAACTTTGCAAACGAAAGATCAGATTAATTTCGGAAATTATGGCAATGACAAACACATGTCCGAACTGAAAGGTAGCCATGGGTAGTACGACTCAAGTAGCCGTTCAAGACAGCTTATTGATACCGAATACAATGACTGAACTCCGGTTACCACGACTACTGCTGTTGGAGTTCGGGAAGTCTGACGAAATACAGTTCATGTAACACCGTACGCTGTACGGCAGAAAACGTCCCATAATCGAAAAGCTGGTAACTAACTTAACTCAACGGAAATACTAGATCAGCGCATTCAGTCACAAGTATGTGCCAGCAATATCAACGTGCTACAATTATCAACTGAGACGGTATATAAATGAGTTTCCGTTTCCAATTTACACAATTTAGTCGGGTTCATACACCTGACTTCTTAGGTCGAATAACTCGCATTGTTTCCGAAAGAACAATATAACATACGCTCAGAGTGAAATCCAGGTCAAGTTTTTAGTAAACCAAGTAACTCGGGGATAGTACAAAAACTATGAATAACTGGGATGTGCCTTTAGAAAGTCGTTGTGTACACCGTGAATGTTTAAGAAGACAAACATCCAGTGTTAAAATAGGGTTGACCAACCTGAAAGCAAACGTCTTCAAACGACTGATCACCGAAATTGGATGAAGTTCCTGGTGTACGGAATTCGCGCACCAAGCGCACAATTTCTACACTTTGTTGAAGAGTGTTCACTAGATGCTGACGAGTCGAGTAACATCCCGCCCTAGTTGGTGGCAACAAGGTGGAGTGAAAAACCACCTGCAAGCTGTAACCAAGGCTCTTGTTGGTAGTTCCATGAGTCTGTAAGATAATTATAGGTGAAAGTGAGACAAAATCCATGCACTACAAAATTAGGTTTGGGTTATGAAACGGAAACATCATTACCAGAAAGGAAAAACCGGTCAGTCCAGATTACATGGAAAACAAACTTGCCGAATACAAGTGCGTACAGCCACTTCATTCAGTTAAGGCAGCTCGTGCCAACCTAAATGTGAGAAGGCAAGATCATTCAATGGGTTTTCGTAACAGTGAGTCCAAGGCAGTGGATGCACAGATTGGTCGTCTCATGAAGAAAAGAAACTCAAGGCGAATCGAACCGACTGAACGGAGGAAGTGCACTATCATCTTGGTACGCCTATTCTACGAAAAAGACGAGTAAGATTTTCCTACTGCTCTCTCACTCGATCAGTTCTGACATTGTCGCCTGCATAGTATATAAGAAAGTTCGGGTTATTCAAAGCAACAAACAATAAACGCAGGGAAGGTCTCGTCTGCTGAATGAAAAGAGGAGAGATTGGGTAAAAAAAACCCAGGCTCATTGCCACTGTTCGCTGAAATTTGAAAGTTAATAGTGAGATACTGTTTCTTTTGATTTGGGATGAATGTGACGTCCGATAAAAAGAACGAAAGTAAAGAAAGGCAGTGGAATTTACAGAAGTGATACGTCACGGTAACCAATAATAAAGAATCATGGGAAAAACGAATCGTCAACTGACTCAATCCCCATCACAGACACATAGCATGTATCCGATAAGAGGAGTAAGTTAATTTCAAGGATCCAGGATAACTATCTATAACATTCATATCATGCTGGAGTAGACCTCTTAAAAATTGCAACCTTGACTGATCATTTCTGTGCTGATTAAAATTCTATAGCCCTGCTAAATACCTCGAAATTGGCGCTGTACTCACAAAACGGCATTGAAACCTCGGCAGAAATATTAACAATCGATGTACTATTGTGAAATAAGAGAAAAAAGCGGGCAGAACAGGACCTAACACCCACAGTGCGAAGTCAAACTATCAATAAACAGGAATTGATCAGCTGAAATAGACAAGCGGATTTCGGTTGAACGTTAACGAAGCTTACCCAAATGAACCAAGAATTAAACAGTCGAAATCGATGAACCCAAACAAATAGTACGGATTGAAATCTCATCCGAGTAGCTCTGCAATTCGAACGGAAACATTTTAAAACACTCCATTTGGAGAACTAACACGTGACTTTTGTCTACATAGAAACAGGGCCCTGAAACCGTGTGGGGGTAGAAAAACATTCAAATTTCATGCTGGTCCGCAACTCAGTAGCAGTTCTATATATTAGACTAATTTCATAACCACGTTATTCAAGTCAGATTTACTTGTCTATGTCTTGGCGTCCTGGAAATATTTGAGCCCACATACAAACAGAAATGTTCACAACATCGTTAATCCCATATTTCATCGGCCGTCTCTTAAAATAACACGGGTTTTCTTGTCTGCTGCATACAGCATGGTGGATAGACGGGAACATACTACTGCTGACCTGTTCCCTACTATCCTACCCAATTTAATTCTCAGGTTCCTCTCGATCTTATTTCTAGTGATTGGTATGCAGGTCACACAACAGAAATGGCTACTCATAGCAACACTGTTCCGGTAAGTTCTATTTCTTACCATCGACCCCTTAGCCTCCGCGTTCTCTTGTTTAGAGCTAGAATTCGACTTAGTCTATGTGCTCTCAGAGTCCGCACTCTGAGACGCACAGGTCAACAGACCGCTCTCGCACAGACGTTAGACTCGTTGAATGTGAATGTGTGCTGCAGTCCAGAGACTAAAATCCAAGACAGAAGTCAACGTAGTGATCTGAGAGCACCAGCTCTGTTTAATCAATACTGGTTGCATATTTCGGGTGATTTCATGGCCTCCGCTACTGGTCAAGCTGGATTAGATTAGGTATAGTCGTCAGCACGAGGATCGGAGGCGCATTGACAGATTGGATTCCTGTCAACAATAGACTCTGTGTCATACGCTTGACAGGTTCTGCTAAGGCTAGGTCTAGGCGCTAAGTCCTCAGACATCTTTGCATTGTCTACTTATGCTGTACCTGACTGTAGTGACGTCGGTGTGACGGGCTCCCTTTACTCAGTTTTGACTGTTCTCCTCGGGCCGATATTCAGCTCTGATATAGTCATTCTGGTTGTTAGTAATAAGTGGCTTACCTCCATTCCAGATTATCTTTCGCATTGGAACAGATGCTTGTATTCAGGACATGCATCAGTAGGTTATCGTTTTGCACTTACTTCCGCAGAGCAAACACCGCACTGACTGCGACGGCTGGCTGTTGTGATATTGGTCAGGCCGTCACTAAAGTATGGGTAATAAACTAGCCTAGAATGCAAGTATAGGAGTTCTCACCCAGTTAACTACTTGTAACTGTTTGGGTTTTCCGACGCGAAGTCACCAACTGCAAAACCTGCACCTTACACCAACTGGCTACACCGGTTGCGAGGCGCGCACGACAAGGCAGACGATTGGTTGGCCACTTCAATGCACATGCTAACCACCGAGGTTCATGCACTTTTATCACTGATCATTTGAACTCGTTCGGCTACCAAAAAACCTATTCGTTTCCTAATCCTATAACTTTTGCCGACTGGTGCCATCCAGTTGGTACGGTCTAACGCAGACATTCTGCCCTTAAATAACATTACCCACAAGGCAAAAGAGTGGCGTAAGAATCCGAAGAGATCATGACTTCCTCAGGATGAGGTGAGAGCAATTCAGAAGTTTGCACACAAATTGATAGACGAATCACTTTGTGATGGCTAGTAAATAGCGCGTGCCATATCATCTTGATGTTAGTGGATATAGATATATATGCATTTGAACAATATCCTGTAAAGTTCCCCGATGTTTACCGTGAGTCCACCATAACTTGTTCGTTTAGCTACTAACTGCCCGCGCAACTGCTTACTCGCCGATCAAGACCTCCTACCTAGCAAGTGATCTCCATAACTGAGAGACAACACAGTAGATCCGAGGAAGACTTCGATCGACTGAATACAGACACGTAGATCCGCAGTGGTCTCTCAAAACGCGAAAATGCAGTCGATGTACCTACAATCAAGCCGAAAGCTCACTTGTATTACGCCCACTTTGAGAATAAGAGTGAAGCCTGAGACAACGCCAATACTCGTGCGATTATTGAATGAACTCCTGACAGTTTCTACGGGATGGAAGTGATTGATGGGAAACGGCCAGTTCACACAGTAATCCAGGATCACCTTTGATGACAAGTGCTAGAGAAGCAAGACTGAAGACTTAATCCTAATATAGTTCGAACAACTTAAGTTTCAAGGCCTCTCATGGAGAGCCGTCAGAGGAACTCTAATTTAACACACTAACTGTATCATCAATAGCTGATGTAGGAGGTTGAGCCGGCTGAACTATTACTCAAAATGCTCAGGTTTCCAATGAAATCATTTCAACGGGCTGCAAATCCACTGACTATCACTACAAACATAATCTCATCAATTTCTGATTAGCAGTCCATACAAACACAAATAGGACAAAATGGAGGCTGCCAGTTAGCATTTGGTGTGCTCCTCTCTGAAACTAAGACACCATAAGACGCACTGTTATCAGTACCCGAATCACAATAACGATGCATGTACAGGCATGATAGATAAACAACATACTTATGATCTGCCACAATAACGGTTAACTGGAACACTTTTTGGCAGCTTATGTCGCGGAGCAAGATTGACTTGGGATATCGTATCACCAGTTTCTAGCCGATCCACCTGAAATATCAGTCATTGAATCGGCTTTTGTGAAGATCCTACTTAGAGACAATGGTTTGAAGGTCCGAGTCACCTGGAAGAGGCTAACCGAGACTGGGG
>LOND01000240.1:23264-33840 GCA_014220965.1 Paragonimus kellicotti
CGGAAGATGCGCACAAGCTCGTGCTATTTAACCACCGTTTTACCTTGCATCCGCTTGAATTATCTTGTGCCCAATGTCACAGTCCATTTTTCGTCTTCACGTGACCCCACTTTAGTATTTGTCAGTTCAAGTACTCAATTGTATCCTTTCTGCACTCATTCGTTCATAACGGTCATGAGCCTAGCCAGGAGGTACTGCGGTTCGAGCCGCCGATGATCGCTGCGGTGAAGTGGAATAACCTAGAAAAATTATCGGAAAGAATAAAAATGGGTGAAACACAGTGCTTGTTGGTTACATACTCTGAATGCCAGTGGGGCATCTTTTGCTCTGTGCGATGTAGAAGTGCCAGTTAATCTGGCGATGACATGTTCATGAAGTGTAAAAGATTTGACCGCTCCGCTTAACGCATAATTAACATCAAAACAAAATAGATTCGTCGATGCTGTCTGCGGGTTTTCCGGATCCATGTGTTTTCTCCTTTCGCTTATCGCAATTAACGTTATCCATTCAACGGCTGTGATCAATGTTGCTGAATAGTATCGTTTTCAAAAAAGCATAACTAAAATAAATCAGGACTTGCTGCATATGTAGTGTGCTCAATTTTAGCCTTATCATTGTTTTCCGCCCATTTCGAGTGTCAACTGAATTGTTATTATTTCATTGTTAATTGTCATTATCAGATATTTTATGTAAAAATTGAGTAGTGGTAACATTTCTTCACTACTTAGATGTCCACGTGGACTGTAGTTATTTGTGAGACTCCTGACGAATGCACAAATTTATGTGGCAATCGGCGAAAATTTGTTTTCATTTCGTCTTTCCCATGTTGTTGCCATCAGCACGTAGGCATGACAAAGGAAAATGTGTGCGTGCCTTGTCTTGAGCTTGCCTAAAGATTGGTATTTTGGAAAAGACGGGCTACTGTGTTATTGCAAATGAGTATTTAAAAATACAAAACTATTGATGACACATTTGTGTAGTGCAATTTTTTAAAACCTTGGGTCTCCGAGACCCGTACGTAGCACTTAAGGCTAAACAGTGGACCTGATTGCCTACCATTCATTCACACACTTTGCAGCTTAGAAACCTTATCTGATATTGATTTGTATGATTGTCCACTACTAGCTCAGAATTTTTGTCGCTTTCCGACGTTTTATTCGTTATCCCTTTTTGTCGGCTTTCAGGAGCTACTTCGTCTTAATAAGCCAGAGTTCTTCTGCGTTAATGTTTGTTTTTGTTTGAGGTATGCGATTCAGTTTGCCTGATGGGCCATCATCTACTACGTCATCGTAGTCTTAATCCTGTTGTCATTGATCTCTGTACAGACATACGTGTCGTCCATCGCGCATGTATCCAAATTTAAACTCTCTCGTTTGAACTCATTACATTGACGTGACATGGAAGAGATTCGAACCGACAACTTCTGCCATGCGAGCCGGAGATCCTGTATAACTTGTGCGCCGGTTGTAAGATGGCCACTATAATAACCGTGACAGTCTTTGATCTGGATTGACACAGTTCACATATGCGCACAAATCTGCACTGGTAGTGACCACAAGATTGCAGCATGGCAAATACGCAGTTTTTACTGATGCTCGCTAATAAACAGACTCCCCTTCAGACTAAATTCATCTGTCGGACGAATTCTAACAAGGACGAAATCCGCCGTAGAATGTCGATAGAGTTGGAAAGAATTTTATTGCAGCTGACGATCAAAGTATGATTGTGAGCCACATTGGTACATGCAAACATGTCACCTGATGCGAACTGTGTCATTTCGGACCAGAAGTGAGCAAACAAATCACACCTTACTTTTCTATCTTTTATCGCTCCTCTTCCGAGCTGATGACAAACTTACTAGGAATTAAACTCATTCACAGCTAGTCTTCACCTGAGCACGGTCATCTTTGGTTTACATTTGCAAGATAGGCAACCAGTGGCTGTAATCCCCAGTAAACATACTGTTGTGGATTCGCGTTTCGGTGCCCTCAAATTCTCTCAGCGAGTTAGCAAACAACCGTTTGGTTGACAAATGTTGATTGATCTAGAAGCTAGACTGATTTGAGGTTGATCGCTTCACTGTGCCCACCTAACGTGTTACTCCGTTGTTAAGAATGCAACAACACACCAGTATGACATACAAATCAAACAACTTTATCTTTGAAGCTTACTCGACGGGCTTGTCATACATTATTTATTCGTAAACATCAACTTCTTTTTGGCCATTGGCGATATTCCGGAAATACCTGTGGTTCATTGATTTAGATCTTCCTGTGAATTGTTTATTTAATGTGGCGATCAACACTGTTCTCAGAACGCATGTTGCAAGCGGTCGCAAATCGATGGTCGACGTGCAATACGGTTCGTAGTTTGGTCCAGAGATGCAGTGATAAAAACCCGTTTTCATTCTTGACAGTGGCATATCAATAGTGTTGTTGATTGTCTTTGTTGTCCGAATGTTGACGAAGACGTTTGCAGGTTGGTTACCGAACGTATTTTCAGTATGGGAATGTCGCTGACTACTGTACACTACTCGTAACAACGAACTGACCTGCATGTTTATGCACAGGGGCATGTCTACTGTGCACCTGTGCGAACTTTCTATTTGGTTGATGAACCTATTTTACCGGCAAAGACGGTATTCGTCGGATGTTCGTCTTCCACAGTATTTGCTCGTGCATATTCCTCGGCGTATGATATACCTTCTGTTTGACTTACGAGACTGTCATAGGAATTAGACGTCCAGAACTTCACACATATATCTTAATTTCACAGCACCGAGTTCGGTACCGTGACTCATTTTTCGTACGCCAACATGTCTTCTGTGGTGTGCTGAGTAATGTATTGTCGTGGTTAGGCTATGATTTGTCACCGAGCTACAAAGCAACCAGCCTTGTCGTTTGCTTCCGTCGACTCTCGTGATTACACACAAAACTGCAGTCAGTAGTGTTTGTTTCGAATATCATTTCTTTTTGTTCCCCGCACTACCCTTTCAGTTTTCTATCGCTCTGTGGATCGTCGTCGTTGTACTCTACACTCTGAACTTCTCACAGCTTTTGGCTACTCGGCACACGCGCCAACCTTCTTCCACTCTTTCCGTCCCCGTGGATGAAAGTTATCATACTGATGATTCAAATCAAAGCAGTCCAGTTCACTCACGTACTTCGCAAGTAGTTCCTGATTCTGACCATCCTTCGTCATCATTTGATACGGCAAACTATTCTCCAACGGGTATCCTCAAAGCAGAACTTCATATCTCAGCTAATGCATCACGAATAGACCGCGCACTTCGTCAGCTGGAGACATCTGGACTATTCAATGATGCTAGACGTGGCCATCTCTTCCTCCAGTCTGCTCACGCCACATGGGATAGGACTTTGTTACACAACTATCTTGCTTTTTTTCAGTGGCCTTTATTGGCTAAGCACTACAATCTGAGCTTGGCCGGATGTCACTCAGTTATTTTGGAGCCGATTCACTTGACGCACAAAGTTCAAGCTTTGCCTGTGACAGTGGACACTCACGAATCGGTCGTTAGGTAAGCACACTACAACCAGAAGCAATGTTTGTCATTGCGTATTCCCATTTCTTAAACGCCTACTTAGTTGTCAGTGGGAAATGCGGACCATAAACTTTAAATCCGTTAACTGTGGACGACGTTCTATCTGTTCACTTTAAACAAAAAAATCATAGGATAGCGACGTAACCTAGAAATTGTATGTTGTATGTTCAGCAGCTGCTCAATTGATAACTTGTCCGAATGTTGCGGCCTAACTGCTCACATTTGATCGTCAATGTTCACAGATGATTCTTTGAGGGTGGTCTTGAAACGGTGCCTCTATTTTGTTTACTGTGTACCCAGTTGCTCAGATGGGCACCGTCCGTCTAATGATTACTTTGCACTAATAATGTGTAATGGCCATGATGGTCAAGATTTCAGTCAATCCAAAACGCATTTTAATAGTCGCTCTCCAATCAGCCCTGCACTGTGACCTATTTCGTCCTTCGCTATACTCGCCAGGTAACGGTCTTCGGATGTCTTCGATGAATATGCCGAAGTCCCTGTCCACCTGTCCTACGACTCCCCGCGTAATTGAACTTTTCAAGTGTTGGCAACGGGATTGCGCCTTATTTTTTCACTATTCTATGCTCATGGTTACCCCTTTACTGGTTTATGCTCGTTTGTCGTTAAATGACCAGCCAAAATTTGTCAGAGCAAATTCGGAATTGTTGGCGCAGGGATGATCGAGAAACAAACGTAAATGTCTGATTAGATATCCGCACATTCAGTCTTAGTTTGTGATCCTTCTATTTATTTATTTATTTATTTATTTATTTATTTATTTATTTATTTATTTGTACTACCCCTAATAGGCCCTCTCCGTATGGTGTTTCTGAGTCTCAGACAGACAAACAACGCAAGGTTGGCTGGAACAATTGGTCGTGGTATGATTTTTGGCTCGATGCTTCCTCATCGTTGGTCAACGTAAACCGGGACGCTGATGGTGTTAAGATGCAAGACGGTAAAGAAATAGAGGTTGTGGATGGTGGCAGTCGTCTGGCGGGCTTCGAAGACTTATTACATCTACTGGGTGTGTCGAAATCCACTGATGAACATCGTCGAGGACGACGGCCCTCATCGTCTGTCTCGCCGGGAGGTGTGGGTGGTTGGACAGCACGTTTATGGCTTACTGCCAGCATGCTGGGGACCAGTTTTGTTGGTTGCAGCTGTGTACTGCTGGTCACATGTCTGGGCATGATTTGCTTCCAAGAATTGCAAGCCAAGTGTGTATATAAATGTGACTTTCACGCTGAATTGTCGTTTATGCTGTTGTTCAATATGTAGTTGGGGATTTATATGGATTTTACTAGTGTTTGTGTTCATTCAAACGAATTATTGACGTCATTGCCCCTTCGTTTCAATCACGATTTGAATTATCGGTTTGCGAGTATGTTAGCAGTTATTTTTTAATTTTTTCTTGGCTGACTTAGAAATCGATGGTATTAGTGTGAGCGTTCGTCTGACATCTCCGAGTTGCAGCACGGGCACTGCCATGTTGATTCCAGCTTGTAGCCCAATAAATGACGACCCTTCGGTTACAACAATCCACATAACAAAACATGTTTTGTGATCATATCAACCACCGTCTAACTTGCATGTGTTCAAACGTTTTTGAATTCTAGGGAACTAAATATGACACTGTGGACTTTGTTAGTGCAACGAACTCTTACACACTGTTCTTTCTTTCAGATGAACACCACCCACACTTGATCGCAGCCTTCACATTCGGATGAGCCTGTCAGCCTAGTCCACTTCTAAGAGCGATCCTGTTTATTCTCCTTTCGAAATGATCGAGCAACCTGGCACTATTCACATAGGGTTTTAGTTGGGTCTTTGGTTATAATCATTCGACCGTGCCTTTTGTGAAGTTACTGGCGTTGGGGTTAACATTTTGGTATCACAGTCGGAGGGCCGGAGTGCAAATTCCAATCCGGAGGAGGATATACACTACTGCTGAGCTCTGATGAAGACGAAAGTCGACTGTAGTGCTTCTTGCTGAAGTGGGTTAGCTGATAGGCTTATCTGAATGTGAAGGCTGTGACGAAGTATGGTGGTGTTTATTTTGAAACGATTTGAGATGAGAAATAGTCACTCAACGAATTCGTGACGGCTAGTTTCATCATCATCATAGCAGCCATGAGCCTGACCAAAAGGTACTGTGGCTCGGGCTGCCGCTCACCTCAACAGTGACGTGGAATATCCTAGAAGAAAACGTTACTAAGAAGGTTGAAAATTAATAGAAGTCTAAGCGAAAGAACTAGAAATGGTATGGATGCAGGTACGCCATTGACTGCGACACACCGCCATCTCGGATAGCGTCTCCAACCAGCGGTTTGAGTGATCACGAGGACCCCATCCAGGCAGGCGACACCTACCCACTTTACTCAGTGGAGCAGTCAGGGTTTCATATTTTCGTGACCACGTTGTCGCTTGACCACCACGTGGTTTCACCCAACTGTTGGTGGCCTCAGTATATAATGCCCGGTACGGTAAACGCTCAGCTGGCATGCGGAGTACGTGACCTAACCATCGCAGGCTGTGTAAAACGTGAGATACCGTGACCAAATGACTCGCGCACTCCAGACGTATTCAATACGCGCGCGCGACTGCCGCATTGTTCACAGCGATCAGTCACTTATGTGGCTATTTGACGGAAGACAACGACCTGCCAAATTACAACGCAACCTGTTGATGATTCTTGCGAGCCACCTAGCCACGTCCTCCGAACGCATAGAGCAAAACAGAACGTACACAAGCATTATATACCTTCTCTTCAGCGACACCGAAACGTCGTCTTGGCACGCCACAAGATTGATCATGCTGGCGAAGTCACTTGTGACTTTGTTAACTCGCTTATATCTCAAACAGCAAAATAACTACCATGCTATCACAATAGAGCTACCTCAAGTATGTGAAACTGTCCACAGTCTCAAGCGGATTACCTGCAATAAGAAAGTAGGAATGGAAATGCCCCAGTCTTGAAGCAACACTTTGCACTTTGAAGGTGCGAAGCGCATTCCAGAGGCATCAGTTTGGTGTCTGTTGCGTCCAAGTTACTCACTGGCCTCATTTTACGTCGGCTCACTAAACCCAGAGAAAGCCAGATACGTGAAGAACAGGCAGGATTCCGATCCGGTCGAGGGTGCGTTGACCACATTTTTACCTTGCGACGGATCTTGGAACATCGGCACTCTTATAGGCAGCCGACGGTCTTGGTCTTTTTGGACCTGAGAGCTGCTTTCGATTCAGTTGCTCGATGGCTAGTTTGGAAGACGTTGGTTGTGTTTCTTTCTCTGGGCCCATATGATCTCTTGTTGCAGACCTTACAGAAGACGGCGGCGAACCGATTGCGGTTACGCAGAGGTTCACGTTAAGTGTTCGGATTTTCTGTGAAATTAGGACAAGTTATTGGAACGAGTTAGTGAAAGTCACGGGGAGTCAAGTGTACTGTAGTTGCTTCTCGGTTTCCACTTGCTGCTCGATTGTTTGTGTGCAAGATGCAACAACTTGATGTTGATTGTGTTGGTTCGTATATTAATGAGATGTTTTGTGAATTAAATTCTGCCCGTGTCATCCATGTTTACATCAAGGTTCCTCCTTCTGATGTGGTACTCATACGGTCACGAATGTGTTACCGCTCTTATGTGGTTATGTTCGATCAGTCTTGTCCGAACTGTCACTTCATCAGACGAATTCCACAAGCCAAAGTTCGAATGGGGCTGTGCAACCGATTTCAAGTGCACAAATTCCAAATTTTCTAGGTAGTTTGTAACTTCCTCAGTACGTATTATGCAGCTCATGGACTCATGTGGTGTCGTCAGTTAAATTATTCACATTTGTATCACTTTGGGTATGTAATGGTGAACGGTTGCAGAAGGCAAAGGGAGTGCTACGACTATGCAATACGCCAGATGTGTTAATCAGCTACGACGGTCACATGAACGCTTTGTTAGTGGTTTTTGTGGATCTTGCTCCATGCTTTCCGTATTATTTCTATACAGGGCAACCAAATGACTCTACTGATATCTAAATTGAAACATGTATCTATCTCTAAACACTCAACAGATCGGCGGTCCCTTCACATCGAGAACCGATCATTCGAGTCTTACCGCTGACCATCCCACTCACCGAATCTGCCGAATGCTGTGTTGGCCCTGAGATGGATACAGACTCGGAAGTGTTGGGTATCGATTGGACTGTCACATGTGGGAATCTTAAGTCCACCGGATCTCAAGGTGCTAGTCAAATGGATGGCATTATTGCTGCCTGTGCCCTGCACCCCAGTCCTCAAGATGGGTTTTCACCCACGAACATCATTCGATTGTGGTGCACCAATTCCGGCCGAGAATTGCCGCCGGTGGACAGGTACGAATGACCGTTTTACTGTTTTGAAAGATTTATGTTTATGGGGACATTGCATTGATACAATCGACATTTTCACATTGTCTATATTTCCTGGCCCGCCCTCATCGCTCGGTTAAAATCTTGGCTTAGAATCTGACACTGTGAACATTTAATCGTGCATTGTCAACATCGATTTCACAGACATTCCTGTTAATTGTTGGGCTGCGGTGATAACCTAGCGACGTTGTGGCATTTAGTTCAATGACCAGCTCGCAATGTCCCGATAGGATCTGGAAAAAAATCTTGACCACATGACAATTGAAAATTGACAAACATACATGTTGTTGCGTCACCTAGTGACCAGCCACCGATCAGCAGTCTGTTTGTAGCACACTACCGTACAGTTGTGTGGTGACCGCTGTTAGGTTGCCAACACAACTGGCCTTCGGCTGATTGACCAGGGTCCCTATCCCAAATATTGTCGTTTATCTCACACTGACGTTGTTTCGTTTCTGCTATCAGCGGACGTCCGATCAACAATTTTTACATAAACTGCAGTCCACCCAATTAATCCTGTTGACTTGTGTTGTATTCAGACGTTCTGCACCAAGAAGCTTGAGTCTCCCCCTATTGTGTAGGCAACGATCGGTAGAGAATAATCCTCAGACTTCTCTCTCACTTCCAATTTTGTTTGAGTTCTTCAAGCACAGCTAACCGAAGCAATTTCAAATACATTTTCTATTCCGTTTAACTCTGCGTAGTAGTGTTCTCCCTGTCAATCGTGATTACCAATCTGATTTTCTTCATTGGGAACTTTCACTGTCTCTGCATCTAACTAGTCTGAACATGGTTGACAGCGTCTGTGGGATAGCTGGCTGGTAAGTACTAAGCTAAATCTAATTGATTTACCTTATTTGACCCTAAAGCACTCACTGTCCGTTTGTTGACGCTTCGCCATGGCTATGCAGACGGTCTACCAACGCATTAGCGACGGCTTTCATCGCAACTCCATGTGGTCATGTCACTACGACTTATGGCGTCCCGAACTCAGTAACTGAAACGGCGCGCACCCTTCATTTTGGCAGCGCAACCAAACATTAGTGAATCAAAACAACCTCGGCACACTGAGGCACCGTAGTTTTTCCGTGTAATGTGAACCCGGAATACACTCTAGTCTTGGATTAATCGGTACGAAAGTGCATTCCCGTGCTAATCTTATCATTGATGAATCACCAACTCACACCACTCACACCGGACTCTAATGCAAATATCTGCAAATTATGTTCATTCACCCGAAGCCTTGCTAATTATGTCTGTTCTTAGATGCATGCAATCTGGTCTCGGTGCGTTTTTCACAACACTTCCAGTATTATGGTACATGCAGATACATGTTTGCAGTCTGTCTGTAGATGCTACCGAAAAACTGTGACAAAAAACTGCGGGTTCTTCAATTTGTGATGTAAATAGTTGGAAATTTGCAACAGGTATGAACGTTGTAAGCATTAGTAGTATTACTGAATATTTTGCTAGAAAACTAACGTTGTTTTGTAGCCTGATTTGTTCTAATGAGGTGCACTTAATGTAAATTGAATCCTACTCTTATCGGTTTCCTTCTTTAACATATACACACTAAACCCCCCTAATCAATTCAAACAGTGAAGTTTGAAGAGATGTAAGTTGGATTGGTCTCCCGCCGAATCGTCTATTGTGTCGGATTTTGGATAAGCGGTGAATCGAGTAGAATTTCACCACAGGAATACAGATGTTCTTTTGAATAAGCAATACAGTTTTATTGAAGGCTCACAATTTCGCATCTCCTTATCATTGTATCAACCCGGTCTGTGCCTACTTGTCCTGTGCCAGTGCCATTACCTAAGCAGTGTACGTTTACAGTATAAAAATTAACGTGTAGCTACTGAGAGCAGCTGAACTCACCGACAGAAACCTTCATGTGAACTTATTCTGAGTTGATTGGTCAAGTCGGTGGCACAGCCAGAGGGCACACATGAATCGGACTCAGATACCGGGTATCTTTTATAACCTGTTGTCACGTTTGATATTGCATGAAAAACCGCTCTTTTTTCTTATAGGTTCATCGGTACGATTATTGTTGTTCATGACTGCCCAACCCCTACGTGTTCAGAAACAGCCGGCGGTGACTTCAGGTTCATCTTGTTAAAACATTTGTTACCATATATTCTATGATGTTCCGATCTACATGTTTGCTTGCCTTGTGGTTGACAAGAATGCACGAAGCTACCCAGTTATCTAACATTCTACGCCTTTCGGTCTCATTTTGTGGGTTTGCAATTGCCCAGATTTTCACACATTTCATTTCCAAATGGATAAGTTTCTACGAAAAGCTTGCCGTTATCACCCGCATTACATCACACTGTTTTACACTGCTGTCTAGGCACATTAATTAACTAGTTCCAGGACACCTGATTCTTGTAAACGACCCACTGACTTGTCTATATGAGACAGGCGACGTGCGACACTGAATGTATTTGGCCAGTAACCGGCCCTAGGTTTGGGAGGAGATAACAGATAGCGCTTACTTCAGAACGTCGTCCTAAATCATCCTGGAAGACTGCGAACTGTTTCTGGTGGATTTTATCGACAGTACTGGAGGCACTGATTGTGATGCACACACTGGCTCATCATTCGTAG